>CABPRJ010000538.1:69463-202915 GCA_902439185.1 Cinara cedri | reverse complement strand
AACTTAACACTATTGGTAGACTTCATGTAGTACCGCGTCTGAAAAACCGAAATAAACGCGTACAAATAAATAATAATGTAAATGCAATATGTATTTTCTCCTTCCGAAGTCCGGTAACGGTCGGATTCATTAGGTGTTTCCCAAAGGGATACTGAATCTTAAACGTTTTTACTTTTCGACCATTCGAAAAGCAAATATAGGTAGGTACTATTCTTATAAATTGGTTATTTCGCTAATCGCGATTTATTTATGTTGAACGTTGTTATACTTGTGTTGGGATTGCCATCTTCACACCGCGATTGTTGATCACGAATCTTACACTCATGATTGGCCGGTTAAGTACTCACAAAAATATAATGTAATAAATAACTTTGTGCGAAAAACGATTTACTCGTATAAAAAAAACTATAATTTGATGACGAAAGAACAAAAAACGTAGCAGCCGCTATAATATGAAAACAAAAACTGAAATTAAACTTGGTAAGGGGACGCCGAACACGGAGAAAAGCAAAAAAAAGTAAGTATAGGTAGTGACGTGTCGACAACGGTTTCGGAATGATTTTATTATTACAACTTTATAGAAACGACAAATTATAATAATAAATACGATTTCAAGCGGTCGCTTAGATACAAAATCATATTGTCGAAAAATAGAAAAACGCCAAACCGTATCAATAATAATAACGTATGGAATATATATTAAATAGGCAAAGTCAAAAAATAACAACACTGTACACATACAAAACCGTTTGAACGATATTGTAAATTTACTAGACATAGTTTGTACAGATCCATACGAATAAAATTCATCATTGATGTTAGACAAAATAGCTATTGCTTAAATTGTAACAGGTTATTTATATAACATTATAAAATTGGGTATTTTTAAGTTCTGTAGAGTTTTTTTGATTTTTGTATAAGTCACAAACCTTCAACCTAAATATATTTTCCAGAATATATAAATCTATACGATTCTAAGGAATGTTTTTCAAACTTTATCATCTTGGTCTAAAATTCGTATATTCTTTTAAATACATCTATTCAAACGCGGGCAGTTTAGTAAAAAAAACTTTTTTTTACAGCAACTGCTAATTAGTTTAACTACTTAGACTTTAAATAACAAAAGATTGACATGTTTCGCGCATGGGAACAGCCACTGTTGTAGATGAGAAGTTAGGAAGGTAGGTCATACAGACGGTAATTTAATGTATTTCTGTAAGCAACGATAAAACATGACTAACGAAAAAACGATTCTGAGCGGAGTTCAGTTGACAATATTTGCTTTATAAACAATATAAATGTTATGCTATTGTTTTAAAATAATTACAAATGCATAAAACATTTTCTTCAATAATATTTGATTAATATTTTACCTATTTTCCCGGTCCTTTGTTTTTCCCCATTTTTTTTTTCGGTTTTTTACATTTGATAAAGAAACTCCTGAGGGATTCGAACATGACCTCACCTTCCAGAAGTACCACCCCAAGAAATATCCTTTCAGAATAGGGTCTACAACTTGTACATCGGAGTAAGGTTTCTGGTGGAACAAGCGTTCACATAAAAAAAAAAATAAATAATTAAATAAACGTCATTGTAAAACCAATATATTTTTCGCTTCACTCAGAATATAAAATGATTACTAGGTAATATAATACTTTATAACTGTATAAAACCAAAACGTGTAAATTAGAACGATTAAAAGTTTCAATTGAATTTTTTACTATTGAAATATTATAAATATTGAAATATAAACTAATATTTTCGTAATATTTTCACTTCGTTTGATTTCCGAATTAAGGACAAGCATAATACTTTTTTTCTATCGTGAGCCTATTTAGAGTTTTTATTCCTGTATCTCCCGTCACTTGTTACGTGGACGACAGTTGTATTAATCGTATTCGACTTTCCATACTGACTTTTGCGTGTCCGTCATACACACAAATAGAGAAAGATGTACACGTACAAAAAAATCTAAATTATAAATACATACTTTGAGCATTCTTGATAATAACATGGATGTCTCCTATAAGATTACGTAGCTTAGTTGTTTGATGTACGTATTGGAGTCTCTCGGAAAACTTTTTTAACTAGTAAACTTTTGTTATTATAATAGGTATTAGGTAGCAAATATCTAAAAAAATATTCTTTTAAAATTGCCTATACGTAGCCCCTTAATAATCGGTCGATTAACTGACCGGATACACCGCGAACACACCATGTTCAGCTAAAAAGGCTTTTAAATGGTAAATACCAAACAGAGAATCGTGGTTTTTATTCGATATTTGTTGAACACTCAAATATTAATATTACGATTTTATTCAAAACACTAACGAATCTATAATAATATTGTGCCGGTATGAATCCCGTAACAATCGAAGATCGGATTATAGGTTATTTATAGAATTAGATATACACATTATCCATTTGTATTTAAATTTAGCGTTTCCAAGTATTGTTTTTCCATATTTTGCCTTTCAAAGTGTTGCCTGTTTAAATGTTACGTTTTCCAAGTTTTGATTTTGCATGTATCGCACGCTGGCCTCTCCCGACATTGTGTATACGTTCATTATAAATTATTGTAGCAGTCCACATTGTCGCGGTTTATATAAATACGTTATACATAAATTCAGGATACGTATTATACATATATTCGTACATGAGGTACATTTTCCTGCCCCTCCCACACTTTGGTATTTTCAACAACTTTTTCACCACACGTTTTTAGCCGGTCTGTATTGTTTTTTTTAATGTTATTAGTTTCGTTTGTAGAGATTTCGTTAAAATATTAAAAATATAATTTGTATACAAATCACGTTTCATTACTCATCATAACAATTTATTAAATATATATATTACGTTCACTATATTAATAGAATATACTAACTGACGTATTAAATAGATGTTTCACAGACAAAAATATTATTTTTTAATTAAAACTACTCATATAGTAAAACATTGCTCGTTAAAAAAAAAAAAAAAACAATACTTATTTGTGTGAAATTAAACAAATAAAATCATACAATGTTAATTTTATAAGACCTGTATTAGTCTTTATTCAATATTAATGTGTATAATAATTTTGATACATATAAAATTTGTACTTTGTATAGTTTGACAAATCAGTAATCGCCTTTTTCTATATGAGCTTCCTAATGTGAAAGTCGTATTTTTATTGTAAACGAAATAATAGATAATATTACGTATGGTTTTTATTAGGAATATATTTTACTTGTAAACGTACTAACTATTAGGGAATTACTTAACTGTAAGAACGCATTAGACGATGAGTCTTTACAACTCCATGACTGTGTTTCTTCTAAATCTGCAACTATAGGCAATAAAATTTGTTTCATTATAATAACAGAATTATGACGTTAAATCCATCTGATTGGACAAAGTTGGTTTGATTTCGTTTTATTTGAATTATGAGCTGATGTTTCAATATTATATTGAAGGACATTTTGACCTTTCGGAGTAAAGAAAATTGTTCCGACAGTTGATACGTCTGTAGTTTCATCAGCCAAGATATAAAAAAATTAAGCTCCATTAATTTTAGTAACTAATTTAATAATAATTCCATTTCACGCTCTTATAATTTGATTTTGTATATTCCAACTTATATAAGTATCATTTTTAGTTTTTACAACAAGTTTCGAAATGCTTCTTTTAACTTTCATCACATGATTCTGCTCTAGCCCTTAATATAGCACGAACAATTCCTTAATTTTTCTCGGGCTCTTTTTCTGTGTTATAATACTCCATATTCTTGATGTGATCTCAAAGACAAATTTTAACGCTTACATAAAATCACTGTATTTATAATCGGTTTAAGTTTCTTCGAATTCTCTAGGGCTTGTTTTCATGAATCTTTATCAAATTTTTTATCGTTCGGTAACAATTTTACACCCATAATGTCAATAAAAGTATCATATTTTATAAATTGACACCTTTATGATAATTTAAAAATAAATGTTTTTCAGATCGTTCTTAAACATATTTCCAATTATTCTATCCTGTCGTTACCAATTGATTAAGTTCTTGCGAAGAACAGTGACCAGCATTTGAAAGAACAAATAAAACACATGTCTTAAAATAGACACTATTTTCTAATTTAAAATATGCCAACTATTCATATTTTGTTAACCAAAATCAATTAAGTTTTCTGTTTCGTGAACCTATTTGTTAAGTCTTAAAAATATAACTACAATCGGGAACCCACATATTTTTAATAATATTCATTTTTTTTTATGATCAATCATTTTTTTGTCAACATGTAAAAAAATATCGTACTTCGGTACTATTTTATTACCTTCATTTAGATGAACATTAAATTCATTTGATGTAGCTGTAGCAGTATTATTTACTGTTGATGAATTTTCTATAGAAATTTGTTGTTTTTGGGTTTCTGGTGTGGTTCGCGACTCAAATTTTAAATAGTTTAATAATGAACCATAATAATTACGTTCCATTTAATTTAAATCCACTTATTTGGGTCAACAAAAAAAAAACAATAAACAACTAATCAAAAAATAATAAATAAGTTGACGAAAAACCAAATATGTCGACTAAAACAGTTGCACAACACTAATTACTCTTGGACTGCCTGGAATTTGTATCCTCGTCGTGGATGTTTGCACGACCGGACAAGAACTCGTGGCACCACTTACGAACGTTTTTAACATCCATACATTTTTAACCGTAAAATTTAACTGATTGACGATGGATGTCGATCGGTGCCGCCGTTTTCGCGGTCAAAAATCGTATGACAGACCGCATTTCACACCTGGACGGCGACGCAAAGAAGAACTTTATCATGGACGGCTGCTATGCCAAGATTGAATGGTTGACAATGCTCCGCGGTGGTCGTAGTGATAATGGTAATTTAATATCATTGTAATGTGCGCGTTGTGTTATTGTTTAGTTAGCGCCGATAAATAAGTGTTTAAATAGATCGATTGAACGTAATTTCCGTTTCGCTTTTAAAACCGATAGCGATTCGGTTTTGGTTTCGAGTTTGACCATCAATGGTCGGGGCTTCGCGGTCTTCTTACCCAAACGAGCAGCATGTTCTATAGAAATATTCAGATCATGCTTTTTGAAAATAGTCTAAACTAGATTAATTGGCGAAGATGCGTCGTTAATTGGTTCCTCTTCGGCATTGGAAATAATAATATTATTAGATCTGTCCATACGTTAGTGCACTTCAGAAACTATAGATTTGAAGTCTGAATCGGGAGCATTACTATCCAATAAATTAACACGTAGCTGCAATGCGTTAATCTGAATCTTGAGTTTAGAATTTTCTTTCTTTAAATTGGTAATATCAGAAGTAAGTTCTTCCAATTTAGTCGTCATCACATCAGTTTTGTTTTTCATTAATAGACAATTTAGTAGAAATGGCGACTAGCTTTGAATCTTGAGATTTTAATAATCTTGTCACATCAAATAAGGAAGGTTCAGATTTAGCGAACAGACAAGTTATAAGCGATTTTGAAGTCTTAGACATTAAAAGTTAAAATTGGAAAATTGGACTGAGAGATAACATGTTCACCGTCCGACGGTCGAATGCAAACTTTTTACTTTTTTATTTATTAATAATAAATATGACACAATTTACAAATTAAATATCTCCGTTTATGGCGAAATGCTCATTACTCCGCTGAATAATATATCATTGAATATTATCAAAATATTATAAAATTTTTAAATAAATAATAATTAATTGTTATTATATTTTTGAAATTTAATTTTTCTATCTGTAAATTCAATAAGGTTGAAATCCCGTCGTCAATACAAATCAAATTTGTTCTCGTGAGACCATTAACCAGAGTAATATAATAATAATAACAATAAGCGTACATAGGCTTGATTCGTGTGCGCAATTTTTAAGCATAAATACCGACATTCAAACTTGTAATCGTCATTGTCATTGTGGTTGGCAATGTCAACCGATAGATTATTATCTGTATGAATATGACGCAATGTTGATACTGTACGAAAATTCAGTTATTAATATTTTTAGGTAAACCGATTAATATGGTGATCGGGTACTTTAAAACTTAATCAAAGAGTTAATAAGAGTTGGTTCATTTAAAACCTCGTATTCGAAAAAACAAGATGAGTTATATGTTAAATCCGTATTAAAATTGAATATACAATAAATAAACGTTAATATATGACACGAACAATAAACAATAATATTGATAACAATGTGATATACGTAGTTAGAATAAAAGCCACTCACTAATAACCGATTTTGAAATTGGAGATTAAATAGATTCTAACTTTCTTAAAAAAAACCAAATTGAATTTGAATGTTATCTGTTGAACGGTCTTCGATATCGACTTTGAGGGCGACAACCTCTCGGTAAAATTATGCAACATACAACGTATAATATTTTATATTTTTATCAGAAAAACGTACAATATTGTGAGATATTTGCACTAGGCGTAGACACGATGAAGAAAAATGTCCAAATTATTTTTTTTTTTATTAATATGAACTTAGTATTGGTTCAAATCCAAATTTCGTATTACAGAAATTCTTGAAATAACGTAGGTATAACAGAATATTAATCAAATTTTAAAAAAAATCTTATTTTTTTTTTAATTTTTGCTATTCTCGTGATACTTGGATTGCATATTTTTTCAGGCCAATAAGAGCGTCTAGTAGTACCGAATAAATCCATATTTACGTAGGTAAACGCGCCTAATATATGTTCGGAGCACTAACTAATGAAGATAACCATAACTAATTTATCTTAATAAATTGTGCCTAACATACGTAGGTACAAGTGTGCACATAGCATTAAAATATTGACTGTGTTTCCACACTTAGATGTCTTATACTTATAATGGAGGTGAGGGGAAACGCACTTACGCATTAAGAAAAATAAAAAAGATAATAAAAAAATTACATTCTTATAGGACGTGTGCAGAACACGATTTCGTTTAAGTATACCACTTACAATTGAATTACAAATAAATTTAAATTAAAAACCGTATTTTGTTATTAGGTAGGTATATTGTCATTAATCTTTAGCTACTAGCGCCTGTGCATAATAATATAATTTTATCGTTAATCGCGTAATAATAACTGCGTGTGGTATCAAAATAGGTACACAAAATCCCTACAATAGCAGTAGGTTATAATATAATATAACAAAATATGACGAAATATCGTAAAATTCTTAAGCTATAATATTATAATACGTCAATATGACGTATAGCTAATTTAAATATAACGTATACTGAGCATAATCTGTGATCCAGCGTGACGCGCGCAAGACGTACGTCATTTGGGGTCATATTTCTCCCCCGCTCCCATTCGTTTAAAAACACAACAACTATGAGATATTTATCTTGTAATATTATCTTGAAATTATACAAAATTACGAGGAAAAAATTTTGATTTTTTGCACAAAAATAGTATGTTTTTTTGGAAATGGTCATAATCGGGATAAGTACAACAAATGAAGATTCTACGATTTATTCATGGTTATCTTTTACTAAAATACAATAAGATCATAGAGATGGCCGTAGGAGTACCGAAGATAACACATTTTGTGAAGGCTCAACTATGCCCTATATTTAATTACGCCCTTTTACCAGTTTTCGCTCCTAATTTTTCTGATTTTTTTTTGATATCATAAATGTATTTTTTGAATTTTAGTGGTACACGCACTTTCAACAAAACACCATCGATGTGTAACTGGTACTGCAAACCTAGTGATGGACTTCCAAAGAAGCGATGAACGAATTGACTGGGTAAAACAATACCGGGAGAAATTAGGTGTAGTGGATTGGTTAGAAAGAGTACGCAATGGCGAGGAGTGATTTTCCATTCCATTCCTGTAGAGGCCACGGGAAAAAACCCTGTCAAGAGTTTTGTGCAGATTCGGCCGGTGTCGTCAGAAAACTATTGAAACAATTCAAATAATTGCGCGGACATTATAATCTATTTCACCACCTCAGTAATGAAAATGTTCACTTATCTTTACATTAGGTAATAATGAGGAAATAATAATTAAGAATTGAACAATATTGAATAGATAGTATTATATAATAATNGTTCACTTATCTTTACATTAGGTAATAATGAGGAAATAATAATTCAGAATTGAACAATATTGAATAGATAGTATTATATAATAATAATGTTATCTCCGTGTCTTTTGTCAACAGTAGCGGATTACAATGTTATTATTTGTTGTATAATACATTAATTGTATTGAACGTTTGTGGGATGGGCAATGTTTATTCCTACGCGCGCAGAATTTCGAAATTTTTTAGTGAAATTGTTTAAAAAAGAGCAATCCTATTAAAATGTTCACCGGTCACTCATTCGCTTAATATCATACACAATAGAATAAGATTGACGATCGTATTATCTATGTGTATTGTAGCTTTTAACACGTCGTTTTTAACTCGAACAAAAACAATGGTTTTATCATTCATTATTATATTGAAATTTATTTTACATAACTATACATTTTAAAGACGATTTCGTCGGTGATTTTGAAATATCAAATACTTAAAATAAAAAAATAAAAAAATTTAAATACGAATTTTTGTACCTCCGGTAGTGAATTAAATACTCAGTTAATATTGTAAAACGCTGACGAGGTCGCCTTCGAAATCTCGTAATTTACAAATATAGATACATAATATGTATTTTACTTCTGAAACTAATTTTAAAAGCCTGTACGTTTGTGTTGCTTGGACATATTTCAGGGACGTTTCTTGACAGACCAAACGTCCGAATAATATTTTGCTGTCTTACACGGAATATAAATATCATTTTAGTCGATAAACTATGTCAATCAATCAACACAAAAAAAAAAAAAACTCCTATGAAAAATCTACGCCTATTGCTTAACGGTAGCTGATGTTACGGGCCGTTCGGACACAGCCTTTTGATGGGAACATGTACACACGTGTGTTTAGCCTACAAATGGTTTTCTATTAGAATTGAAACAACGCACGGTCGACACGGTTGTGTCGATGAGCGAAAAACCTGCGACACCAGCGCGGGGTCGAGACTTAGCTGCGATTATCGGCTATAAACACACCGAAGAAATGACCGGACGGGTCGGCGTCGAGGTGCGCCGGCGGTGGTGCAGCTGTCTCGATACCGATAACAAAAAAAAAAAAAAATCAAGTAACGTATACTTTGAATATGTTAATTTATAGGACTCGCATACGATTTAAGCGCCTAGCCGTTTCTCGTGAAACCGAGTTGCAGCTGCGACGGTTGTATCGGTCAGCCGGCTCTGGAAATATCGACGGCCAGTATAGATTAATTTATTGGCGTCACCGCACGACACAGGCCAATAATAACCGATATCTAAATTATCGGCGAAATTTTTTAGTGAAATTGTTTAAAAAAGAACAATCTTATTAAAATGAACGGTTTTTAAATCAGATTAATAGGTACGTTTAATTTTTGTTTTAAAGCCATTTTTACTATAGAATACCGAGTTTTTCACTTAAAAAAAAACAAACAAACAAACCATTTCTCTCCCTTGTGTTGAATTTCGTATGTAGTGAAAACTGTTTGATAGAAAAAAACCGCGGACGTCGGTGTAATTTCGGAAAATAATTATTTAGTTCGATGTTTTATTTATTTATCTTTTTTATTCTATTTTTTTTTTTTTTTTTTAATTAATTAATGAAATCTCTTCGAATCATAATTTGAACCTTAAAATAATTTCACGTTTGTTTGCACGGAATTAATCCTACGTACTATTATCGCTCATATTATATTTTGTTGATTACTTCGTCAAATCGGCTTTCCTGTTATAACATGTTATGGCAGGAAAGTAAACGGCAATTTGCAGCGTACAGTCAAATTTCGCAGAACTTGCAATAATTTGTGTTTTTGTTAGGTTCATGTTTTAATTACTACCCAGTTAGTGTGATAATGTTACTTATGCGCTTCGCGATTATCAGTGTAATCGATATGGGTACTGATAATCTTAAATCAATTGAGGCCATTCAATGCGATAAAGGACTGACTAGAATATATTAATATTGCGATATTGAGAAATAGTCGTTTGTTGCTCTTAAAATTATGTATAACTTTATAATGCAACGACGGTGCTGTTAAGGTGAATATTTATAGTCGAGAGCGGTGTTGTCAGTTTATGAAAATTGAATTGTTCGGCGTGTGGTTACTATGAATGGCATTAACACAAATATGAACAATTTGCATCTTGATTTGTTATTTCACTGAAGGTATCAATCAATATCATTTATAATAACTTCAGTGTACGATTTAGTTGGTACCCGATCAAAATCTCGAAATTCGGACCTCAGTAATAAAACATAGCAACATAGCGACACAATTTTTGTAGTTCCCATAAAATACTATTATAAAGTTGGAAATGCAATAATTCCCAAATAAAACATATTATACAGGTTATAGGTTAGGGGTTAGGTTAGGTTATGCACCAAACAAATATAATAACAGTGATAATAATAATATATAAAAATTGTTTTTTAATCGAAAATTATAAAACATCTTGTTCTCGTTTAAAAATACACGAAAAAAATGTGTAATAACGTAACGAGCATCGCACGGTCAAGTTTGGAAAACAACATACACCTAAAGTGCATATTGAAATCTAGGCCCCAACTACAGTCATGAATTAGATCAGAATTATTAATTTGTTATCGCTTATCAGTGTATATAAGTTCAGTATCGACAGCAGTTATTACACCATACCAGTATAATATTATTTATTGATACGAGGAAGTCGCAATTTAAAAAAAAAAAAAAAAGGATCTAAAGATCCTTAAATCTTTAAAAATGTCGATAAATGTTCCAAACAAAGTGGCATTAGCCAACGATTTACATTTTTACTAATTGAAAGTGGTTTCAAAAAGAAAAAAAAGGGAAAATGAGACGAAAAGTTGAGGCGTTTTTCGGTATGTGGCCTTCTGTTCCTTTGCACGTCCCAAAGTACCGCCGAAAGATCATTTCCTCTCGGAAAAGGCGCTATGCTCGACAGTCGGGGTGTGCTTTCCGGTAGAAAAAAGTGTTCACGCGAAAGAAAAATGAAATGAATATTATTGTAAAACCGATACGTTCCGCGTTCCGTCCAGAATCTAAAACGCCGCAGTATCTCGCAGTAAAACTGATTTCTCGATAATTCGCCATTAATCTAGAACGAAAACAAACGCGCTCGTGTTATTGTTAAACGCCGCCATAGCGGTAGTCGTGATAATGCATCCGTATAACGTGCAATAGCATAATTGTATTTAACAACAACATAATCTGTTTCGTTATTGACCGTCCGGTGTAGGAAAAATAAATAATGATACGCAATTACAATGTATCATTCCGATGCGTTAGCAAAACGATTAAAAAACGATCCGAAGAAACGTCCGCCGCGCGACCGTGCGCCTAACGTTGTACTGTTATTGCGTTTCGTTGCGGCGGCCGAGGTGCCGCAGCGTAATCGGTTTTTTTATAATGATAATGCAGGGAAACTGTCGTAGATGTTTGCGGCGTGTGTGCGCGCACTCGTTACCGTCCGGGTCGCCAACGGTTCGCCCGTGTACCGCGAACGGGAAAACGGACAAATGAAAATCGAATCGTCAATCCGAATGTTGTACCGCGCCGCGCGCACGCCGTCACGCCGACACGGACCGATTTACCGGCGGGCGCCGCGTAAAACGAAATTTACACGTATTTATAATATTTAGAAAAAAAAAAAAAAAAACGATAAGATTCTAGTCGGCTGGTTTATTAACGGTAATCATCGTTATTGGCGCAACGTTATTATAAAACGCCGCGTTCCCGATACGCCGTATACCCAATATTGTGAAACAACGTGTACCGTACGCACCATCATCGCATTGTTGTACGCATTATTTATTTTTTTTTTTATTATTATTATTATTATTGAATCAGTACGAGTCGAGTGTTACCCGCATGCACATGGTATTATAATAATAATATTATTATAATTATTGTTATTATTATCAATATTACCGTCGAATGATGCAACTAACGTCATTGTTATAGGTATCGCCGAGTCTACCGAGATCCGGTGAGTTTTCCGACGAGGAGTGCGCGCGCGCGTTATGGCTTTTCTTCTACACGTTGAAAACCGACGGGGAAAAAGGAAAAAAAAGAACGTTTAATTACCGACGGTTGTTTTTTATTATTATTATTATTTCTTTTTCCTTCCGCCGAACCGTCATATTTTCTACGTACGGTTTTCGATTAAAAGACGTGTTTGGTTTTTTTTTTTTTTCCTTTTGTTCGCGATTTCGGACCGCGTTCCAAAATATAATAACAACGATAACCCGCTGCATTGTTTTATGCGTTCTGTCGCACGACGGTTGTATACTGCAGTGCGGAGACACCATAATTAATGTACCTTTGGTCGCCCGGAGCAGAAGAAGAGCCGAAGTCGATTTTTAGCATTTTTTTTTTTTTTTATAACAATATATTAATCGTAATTTTCTCCAACGCGAATGGTTTCCCTTTACGTTTCGGCTTTAAATTGCTTACGCGTATGGTTTTTTTCCCTCAACATTTGTGGATCTGGTGTATCGGTGTATTAGTTTATGTACAAGCGTGTGCGTTTTCGACATTCAATTCACTCGTGTTGACAACTCTGATACGGGAATCGACTTGAGCACTTCTTCCTCCGGACCAAAGACGTAAGTAATATCGTAAGGTATGTATAGGTAATTTATAGTATCGGATAACTTTCAGCGAGAAATCATTTTTACGCGCTCTCCGTACGGAACACAATACGATATTGAATTTCATCCTGAGTTTTAGTCATTTTCAAATAAAACATATGTATCTTATAATATTATATTATGACGTAAATACTTAGTGCTTATGATGCGGTCGACTTTGGTGGTTCTTCGGCTATGTACCCGCTGTGAAACACGCAAGGCCGGGCATTGCCGAGTTAAAAAGTCAACGTTTAAGTTAAAAATGGTTTATATTTTTAATTAGCTTTTAACAATTGATTTTTTTTATTTTTTTACATTCATTTGTCAAATTACGGTTTAAATTTGAATATTACATGGCGTTAATTTAATTTCAATATTTTTAAATTTACAATCTACATTCTACATACTGTTTGAATCGGTAGGCACTGCCGTATAAATTGTAATTTTATTATTTCACATGAATGTGCACGGAGTTTGTAATTTAAAACAAGTAGGTATAATTTGATATTTCCGGGATCGTCCTCTCGTGTTTAATATTGATCATCCTTATTAAAAAAAAAAAAAAAAAAAAAAAAAAAAAAAAATTAAACTCCAGGCTTAACCATTTCTACTATAGGTACGATAGTAAAAATAACAGTGGTAAAAAGAAATATAAAAAAAATGAACCGGACTCACGTCGTAAAGTTAATTAAATTTGAACTTTAACTTGAAAACTTGACGCGACAATATTAACTTTATCGGGTCAACTCGTTGAATCCGTTGTGAAATTAACGTAGCGCACTCGAGTTAATACCATTCATTAATTTGCCCGGCCCTGTCGATACGGCAAGATTATGTAACGTTGGGAATTCTTTCGGAAAACGTCCGAGCAGTTACGTCAGATGTACACGATTCAAATTCGGTTAAGCATTGCGTTGCGTAATTTTATGGACGCCAACGAGCCGGTTTCCGATTGCATACCTAATCGATTCCCGGTTAGCCCGTAGGCGCATGCACACGAATTGGTTCTGACGGATATTGCCGTTTTAATTACACCGCAAAATCACGAGCCGAAATCACAGTTTGCAATTGGTCGGTTCTTTTAATCCAACTGTTATTAATGCTTTTCCGGACGCGCAATTATTAATTGTTCGTGTCCGTGTTCGATTCCTTTTTCGCGATTGTGCACGTGATGTAATTCATGGCCACAGTTCAATTACATTTAAACGATTCGTTTTTAACGAAAAGATTTACATTATAGCGGTTCCCAACTGTTTTTGCATTACGGAACGTTTAGAGAACTTTCCACGGGTCGCGGACCACCACGATTTACTTATGGCGTATTAGATTCTCAGCGGAGCTAGGAACTTATCGGTTGTACAATGTCATGCATTATAAATGTTTTATTTATATACTTTTTGTACGAAATTCTTTCTGAAATCTTGCTGGTGCGGCATCTTCTCTGAAAGGAAATTTTCCTGGGGCGTTACTTTAGGGACGTCGTTTTTTGATTTTCTAATCAGTGTTCAAAATAATTGGAAAAAACGAACAATTTTACGAAAATAATGTTTTCATTAGTTTTAAAGTTTTGGTTTTTTTTTTTTTTTTTGTTGTTGTAATTCAGTTGAAAACGTTCGTATAGACTTGAAATTTGGATAGAAATCACACGGTCGCCTTTTATAGACGTGGCGAAATTCGCAAAACTTCTATAACAGTGGCCCAACCCGTCGTGCGAATTAATGCACGTCTTCATTTTACTTACCTATTATATTTCTGTACTAAAATGTGTACTTTTTGAATATATTCGACGAATAATAATAACACAAGAAGTAAAATTGTGCAAGTGCGTCTATAATTAATAAACGACAACGCAACAAACTTCGGTCGGTTTACGTAAAAATACTTTTGCAATTTTGTAGGCATGTACTTAAAACCGCCCAAATTGTTTGTTATTTTATTGTTTTTACTAAACTTTGTCACCGCGTTGACTGCCTTGTAAACGCAAACATATTAAATTCATATCAGACATTATAATATTATAAAATATATCATTCTCAGTTGGTGTAAAATCTCATTAAATATTCACGATACGAGAACGATTTCAATTTCCCCGTGACAAACGAATCGTATAATTTATAAACCGATTATTAACATTTTTACGACACCATGAAATTTTTATCGGGACTACGGATTTAGTGCGTAGTCACCATACTTGTGTTGTGCGAATCGACGAACATTATATTCTTGACCGGTCGTTTATTTTTCTCTTAGAACGAATCTCCAATTGCATTTATATTTCTAAGAATTTTTTACACTATCGAACCCAGTGATTTTAAATGGGATTTAAAACAAATTACAAATGTAGTCGATAATATGCACTCTGCCAATCAATGTTAATTGTTGAGCTATTCATAACGCATTCGGCGTATTACGAGTTTTTAGTAATTATTTGGTTTTATGCGGGTATAATTGTTTTGGCCGATCTGGAATTCTTGACAGTTTAACACGAGGTCCATTATAAGTCGTACTTAGTGTTAAAAAAAAGTAAAAAATACTTAGTGTATGCAATAGTTTTTGGTTTACAAGCGTTTTAAGTTCAAATTTTGAAAAAAAATCAAGGCAATCTCAAAAGTTGAAGCGTATAAAATTAAATTGAACGTATGCTTACATACAAAAAAAAATGTGACTTTTGATGGCTATTCACAATTTTCAATTAACGGATTACTAACATGATCGCTCGATATTTTAGTTAATAGTTTATTTTTACGTTTACGATGGAAAATCTGCGAGTCATTCGTGATAAAAAAAAAAATAATAAATAAATAAATAATTACGTGTATTAGTGAAATCGAAATTTGTATACGGCCGATGAACGATTATATATTAACGCGTACAATTTTTACTTAGATTTTTCAAATAGTTGCTAGTGAATTTAGATTTAAAAACTGTTTGAATAATTCTTTTTACGTTGTCCCGAACGTGCGTAATTTTAAAAACAAAACAATTTTGCCGTTGATTACGTGTAAATTATTATAGATTAGGTACACGCATAAGTTAATTGTATTATGTAAAATATTCGTATACATAATACGGTTCATAGTTTATACTTTTTGAAAAATTCACGAAAAAAAGTTTGAGCTAATAATAACGACATTCTAACAAATACTAATTAATCTGCACGGAAAATAATTTTTTTTTTTTTTTTTTTTCGTAAATAGGCATTTCAAACATCTATAAAGCGAATAATTCTAATAACACGTTACCGATACGATAATGGGGGTGTGACTGCAAAACCTCGAAATCGGATTTTAGATTTGAAGCGCAACGAACAATATGTATTGATAGTATATTATGATAATTCGTTTTTCTTTTTTTTTTCTTATCTTGTTCCGATAATCAGTTGTAGAGACGATATCCGGTTTTTGTCTGGTTTGCGAGTAAAAAATCATTTATAATAATTTCCAAGCTGTTCCTATAAAAATCGGAAAAACCGAAAATAATCAATGACGGGCATACATCTTTTAACCTAAAGAACCAGGTTTTCCTCGAATATTAATGAGAACTTCAAAAAATTATCTTTTTAAAGTGCCATCCAAATGACATTTCCTTTTAGAAAAGGCGCTATACTTGATAACCGGAGTAAGTTTTCTGGTAGAAAAAGTGTTCACATAAAAAGAAATAAACATCATTGTAAAACCAATGTATACCTCACTCTGCTCAGAATCGAAAAACGAAGTGAACAAAACCCAAAATATTTATGGCGTTCGCAAATATTTCTTTAATTTTTTCGATTTTTGTTTTCATTCAGAAACCTTGCTCGAAATTTAAAAGTAGCGTCTTTTCTGGTAGCGAATTTCTTCTACAGACAACAAGTTGGTGAGTTTGATGTTGTTTGATATTCTATGTAGTTTTCTGATCAATTGTGGTAACCGAAGAAAAACTTAAGGAAAACGGAAACGTTTAAAAATACGCGCGTTTAAAATTAAAATTTTAATGGAAATCGTAAACATCACGACATTTCGCGTACTATTTTTCGATTTATATGAATATTTTTTTTTTTTGACCAAGTTGACATTTGAACACGGGGTTTTCAAATTTTGACGACGAACATCGTACAAATTACATTTCAAATCATATTTCACAGAACTTCCGCTCAGAATCGTATTCCGCCAACAATGATATTTTATCTTTGCGTACAAATGTAAATCAAATATTTGAATAGCTCTCCACCTATAATACAGCAAGTGCAGGCACACCTATCAGCAGTATCGGTTAATTTTAATTTCGGATTACCAAAATGAAATATAATGGTTTTTATCGGGATCCGGTGTCGTTATTTTAGCGGTATGAACACTATGTAAATCGCAGTGCATAAAGATAAAATATTATTATAATACCTATTTATAAATAATATACTCAAGGTTTTTTAATGATAACAATAACAATAATTGCAGTTGTTTAAAATTTAGATTTGAGTAGTAGAGGAGAATACTCTGAAGTCGGATAAGAAATCTATGTCGCGTCCTATCTCGTACTTTTAAACTCTGCAGTTATAAACAGTTATAAACAGTAATAGTGGCAAGTTACGCGATGCAGTTGCTCGTACCGTGTCACGATGTAAACTATTATAGTAGTTCAAAATTAAAATCTCGATTTATCAATAATCGGCAAGGAATAATACTTAGTTATTATTTTATTTCGGTGAATGCACTTTCCGTACTTATGTCATATTATAACTCTCATTTTTTTTTATTTTCAACTGTACACGCGTACTGTTGTTACGTGTGCCAATAATAATCGAGATATTATATTTATTAAAGTATAGTTTACTTTTTAGAAATTCAAAATCCAAGAGCCCCGAAAAGCATGGAATCCGAAAATAACTATAAATACGGCATTAAATCCGTGTTTGCGCAAGTGAGTATTCTATTTTTTTTTTTTTTAAATGCATAAAATTACATCTTTTTTTTATTTTTATAATGTTGTACATGATAAAATGTAGATTTTTCGAACCCGAGTTTTGAATAATTATTATGGGTCGGTATTTGAAATTCCAAAACGGATTCCACCTCGTGTCTCGTGTCTTTAGACTATATACTCTATCGATGGTATTTTGTTGAAAGCGTGTGCACCACTTAAAATCGAAAAATACGTTATTGGTATCAGACAAATTAGGAGTAAAAGGGTAAAAGGGCGTATTTAAATACAGAAAATTAAGTTGGTGGTGTTGACTGAGAGATATTATCCAGGCATCTTTTTAAAATATAATTGAAACAACAGTGATTTGTTAAAACATCGAACGCATGTATACTTGTGTACAAGGTACTATGTGTACGAGCAATCAATCGTAAACGTGACAATCGTTTAAATTGATCACGCTATATGTATTGGCGTGCAGAATAGCTGACGTGTTATTCTTGTTACAGAGTTTGGCGCTGGCCGGGACATATTTTATACAGATCGGACTGGGCATAGAGATGATATGCTCGACCATCATCATTGGTGCTCTGACTGGGACAAACCGGGTCAAGAACGAAACGTTGACGTTGACCAGCGAAGAACAGTCGTGGTTCGGTAAGGTCTATGACAAACCGCTCATACCGCTAAAGGTTACCATTCCATATATGTTTGTACCGGTATAAAAATTTCTGAAACATAGTACTGAAAACTGCAGAAGATGGGGAGTAGTGGGGATGACAATGTTTAGACAATATATGTATTGAATGTCACGATTTTCAATTGACGGCTGGGCTGTTCGTCAATCGGTTGCAATATCGCCAAAACGTCTTGTTTTTCTGCATGATGTTTTACTAACGAATATCCGATAACCGAAGACAGTAAACGTAGTTTTTAATTTTTGTTTGCGAATTCCGGTAACGCGGTTTTCGAGGAGTGCCTTCGGTTGTGAAACGATTTCGGTTGGGTTCCAAATCAGTTTGTTCACTAAACTAAAGTAACCCGGTCGGTTAAAACGGCATCGGTAAAACGGGGTTATATCGATTCCACCGTTTTAATATCGATTCCGCCGGGCAATTGTAAATTCTATTATACCATGCAGTTAATATAAGTAGGTTGCCGCGGTTGTGGGTGAGAAGTTAGGAACGTAGAGAGGAAACTTAATGTATATCTTTAAGCAATGAATCATTGTTGCTAACGAAAAAACGATTCTGAGCGGAGTTCAATTAATAGTGTTGCTTTGTCAATATTATATAACATGCCATATTAATTATGGTAAATTAATTACACATTATCATTGTATGTTTTCTTCAATAATGTTTATTTACTATTGTATTCACGTTTTCGGCTTTTTCTAATTATTGGGAAAATCAAAAAATTGACTTTTCTATGCACCATTCCAGTCAGATTTCCTTTCAGAAAAAATGCTATGCTCGGTACTTCGAAACAAGATTTCAAGTAAAATTTTTGTCCACGTTTAAAAAAAAAAATAAAATTACAACAAACGCCTTTGTAAAACCAATACATTCTTCGCTACATTCAGAATCTAATATTAGACTACACGGAACTACCGACACGAAACCGGGATCCAACTAGTATATTATACCCACTTAAACCCGGAACCAAACTATTATACTACCCGCACGATATATCCTCGGGGCCCGACTAGCGCGGATTTTCGAACGCGGCACCCAACTCGGGTGCACCGATTAGTATATAACATCAATTATGCGTCGTACCTACGCTTTCAGGTAGTCTTCTGTTCCTGTTCACCCCCGTGGGGAGCGTGGTGTCGTCAGTCATGCTCGGCTGGCTCGGGCACAACAGGTGCATGATCATCACCAACATACCTTACATAGCGTCGCAAATCATGTTTTACTACGCGGACAACGTCAGGACGCTGTACGCGTGCTCGATCCTGATGGGAATGAGCGTCGGTTACTCGGGAGGCCCGTGTTCGGCGTACATCGGCGAGGTGTGCGAGCCCAAGCTCAGGGGTACGCTCATGTCGGCCACGAACGTGTTCTATTACGTCGGATCGTTGATATTCACGTTGATCTACGCGATCACATTGAACTGGAGGCTGACCGTGCTCATCAGCTTGTCGGTGCCCGCCATAAACATCGTCGTTCTACTCTTGGTAATCGCGCAACCGAACCCACGCCTACGCTACCCTAACCCCAACCAAACCCAATCGAGCAAACGTCATGGTTATCCGAATATTATAACGTGTTTTATAACATTACAGACACCGCATTCTCCCATGTGGTTGTTGGCAAAGGGGAAACCGGATAAGGCGCAGCGGACGCTCAGCAAGCTGAGGGGTTGGGTGTCGCACGACAAATGTTCCAACGAGTTCAGCGACATGATCGTTTACACGTCCGACGCGTACAAAGCCGTACCGAGTATATAATAATTAATTTTCTGCACGAGGACGACGGTGTTTGTGACACACAATATAAAATATAACACGGTGTACGTCATATTGCAGGCGATGCGAGCGACGAAACGGACGAAACGAGCTCCTGGGGTCAACTCCTCCATCCCGAAGTTTACAGACCTTTCCGGTTGCTGATGATTTACCTCTTTTTCGCCAACCTGTTGTCCGGCATACAGTACGGCCCGTACCTGGTGGAAGTATTTACTACGTTCGGCGCTCCCGTGAACGTTGAATTTACGATTGTAAGTTTGGCCAGTAGGTGTCTGCTTTATTGTGACTGGGTACAAGGGCGCGTACACGGGAAAAGGACATGGAGGGACAGGGTCTGGTAACCCCTGTATTTCTTCTATTTTTACATACAATTACACACTTTTTTATACAAATTTAAAACAACTTTTTATAAGGAATTATACGATTTAATACCTATATATTTTTAACTGTATATAGGCATTTTCCGTCTTCTTGGCCATACTCGGAGGTACGACGACCGTATTATCGGTAAACAAACTCGGCAAACGATTTCTTACGCTGTTTACGTTGTCGATCTGCTCTACCTGTTACGTATTAATCGGACTGATCGGTATCTACTGGACGGATTCAAAACCGATAACCTCTTGGATCGTGTTGATCCTCTTTCTCATTACTACATTCATGTCATCGTACGGGATCATGCCGATCGGATGGGTACTTCTTACTGAAATTTTCCCAATGAAGTAAGTAATATGAATCGGTTTTATTAGTGTATTTTAGATTTTGAGTGGATTGAAGGAGCTTATGGTTTTACAAAGATGTTTATTTTTTTTTCTATGGACGACTTTTCTACCAGCAATTTTATTCTGATTTACAATGATAGCACTTTTTCTGAAAGTAAATCTGACTGGGGTGATACTTTAAAGAGATCTTTTTTTGATTTTCTCAGAAATTTTTCAATAAATGAGAAAAACTAGGGAAACACGTAGGATGACAAGAAAATAGGTACAATACTTAACAAATATTATTAAAGAAAATATATTATGCCTATATAATTATTTTCCCATAATTTTATATATAATATATTGTTGATAAAGCAACTTAACTTAACTGAACTTTGTTTAAAATCGTTTTTTCGTTAGCAATGATTTATTGTTGCTTACAGATATACATTCAATTTCCCCTCTTCTACCTTCCCAACTTTTCATCTATAATAATGGTCCACCCACGAGTGAAGTTTCCCAGCCTGATATAAACGCTGTGTCAAGATATACGGACGTTCGTGTTTCTAATTTGTTCACGGACAATCGTGTTAGTAATGTAAGCAGTAAGCACAAACGCGTTACTCATATTAATAATAAAAAATAAACGTTTAAGTAGTGTTGTTCCAAAACTGATAATATGAGTGTCCTAAGTGTAAACTTTAGACCAGGATTGCAAATAAAAAAAAAAAAAAAACATTTTTGTTTGTTTTTTTAATATTATCTTTGAAGATCGTATTAGAACATGAACATTGATTGGGAGAAAACGAGTTAGCCTAATCAGATACCATAAGATTACATGTAAAGTTGTATGATAGGGTACCCACTTAAACACTTATACAGTCGTCCGTGTGTGCATTGTAAACACGACCGTCCGGGAACACATTAAGAACACGGACTTCCATATGTCTAGACGCGGAGTTTTATAAAAGTAACCTGTTATAATAAGAGATAATATGTTATACATTTTCCCCGACATAAATTGCACAGAAAAACAATACATTTGAGTACGTAATTTTTGCTAAATAAAAATAAAAGTAACAGTAATGGTATCTATAAAAATGCATTCGAGTACCTCATAGTTAGTTCAATTCATTTAACGCACGATTTAATATGTTATAAATAGCAAAACAAGTTAACAAATTCGTTGTAGCTGCGTCATAGAATACAGTGATCGTTTTGGGGAAGTGGTCGAAACGATCGCGGAAATTTGTTTAACTTTGTTACTATTGAATTGTATAGATTTTTTTGTTTATTTTATTATGTAATAACGTGTATCTACCCTAAGACTGTAGTTAGAGAGGAGTAATGCCGCGCAAATAATAATATCGGTTTAATATTGTAGCTATTTTTCCGTTTTTTCTACGTTTTTCCCATTTACTGAGAAGACTCCTGGAAAACTCAAAAAATGACCTCCTTAAAGAACTTCCCCAGTCCGCTTTCTTTTCAGAAAAAGTGCTATTATTTTAAATTGGAACAAAACTGCTAGTAGAAATGTTGTCCACGGAAAATAAAAAAATATACTAATAAAGTAAAAACAAAATTATTAAATGGTTAATACTCGTAAATTAAAAGAAAAAAAAAAAAACATCATTGTAAAACCAATATACGTTCCTCGCTCCATACAGAATCTAAAAAAAAAAACAAAACTAAATATATAAATAAATAAATAAACGCGTCGCCTGTAGTATTATGATATGTGTATTGTACGACCGGGTTCGAATTAAAAATTTATCGTCAAGCCAAGAAGTCAAAAAGTCAAAAATTAAAACGCGACTGAATATGAAATAATCAATGGAGAAATACGTCATAGAGAAAAAAATATAAACATTGGTCGTTTTACATAAAAATAATTTATTTTAATTACACAGATATATATATATATATATATATAGTTTATTATCTTTACCCGAGTTTTAATAGGAGAGATTATTTAAAATTAATTATTAGACAAAAATATGTTGAGAAATTATGCAACTATGAAATAACGTACTGATGTTATCATTAAAATTGGTCGAAACATTTAAAATATTTTTAAAATTAATTTTTTTAATTTCATTGTGTACGTGTAATTCTTCTAAAACTGAATTAACGTAAATGTTTTTCTGGATATTGAATATATTTCTAAATCTTTATTAATAACAAAACTTATAATATGAATATTATGGTTGTTTTTTAAAACATGTTCAGTGAAGTTTAAATTAGGGCAAGTCTTATTTTAAATTTTTTTTCAGAAATGTATTCTTTATATCTTGTTTTAAAATGTCCATTTGCCTTGCCTATATAAAATTTATTACAGTTACATATTCTACATAAATCAATAAATAAACCAATAACAAAAAATCCCCCTTCTTTTGAAAATGCCGGTACATGCAAACTCGAAATATGTAAATATAATACATTTTAATAATAACATATGATAACATATTTACGTCTATAATATATCATAATGTCAATAATAACTTATTTTAAATATCTCTCATATTAAAACACAGATATAGACTATTATGTATGTATATACATCTGTGTATCAAAATCAATTATTTCTATATAAAACGACCAATTCGTATAGTTTTTCATCTGCGTAATCTTTTATTTACTTGTTCATGTGCAGCCGCGTTTTGCTTTTTGACTGTGATTTTACCTGACGATGAATTTTCAATTCGAAACCGGTCATGCAACACACGTATATCATAATACTCCGAGCGACGCTTTCATTCATTTATTTATTTATTTATTTATATATTTATTTACGAGTATTAACCATTTAATAATTTTGTTTTTACTTTAATATTTTAATATTTAAAAACAAAAACTATTACCGTTGTAATAAAATATGATTATTTTTTATAATTCTTTTCAGGAGTCGAAACATTACTTGTAGCTTTTGTACGGCATTGGGTTACGTGATGACTTTCTTTATGATCAGGTACTATCCGGAATTTTGCACCTTTGTGCAATTTTACAATACTTTTACGATATTCGGCACGGCCGGTTTATTCGGTTGCGTGTACTTTTATTATTTTTTACCGGAAACCGAAAACAAATCGCTACAAGAAATATCGGAGTTCTTCAAATAGAATAAAATAATGTAATTTTTCGTTTGTGAAAAAAAAACTACGCTCCTTAAACACAATCCGAGTAAACATGTTTACTGCAGCGGTGCACGCGGTTAAGTATAGATGAAAAACACGGTAATAAATAAAATCGGTACGCGCTCCGTTCCGGTGCATTTATCCTAAACCGAGAACTCTGCGCGGTTGCTCCAGGCTTTGGACCATCCGATTTTTCTACAAACCGTCGACCTAGTCAAGCGTTTTTATTATTATTATTATTATTATTGTTAGTAGGAATTTCGTTATTTAGTTTTATACGACATACGAGTTTATATATTATGTATGCATGAAAAAAAAAAAAAAAAAAAAACACGTGCGCATAGTTTTTAGCAAATTAAGACGATAGGTCTTATATTATAACTGAATAATAATTTAATAATTACATGGGCAAGTGTCGGCGGCGCCAGGTGTTTTCGCGAGGTCCCCGATAAACATATTAATATTTAAAAATCTATAGTGAAAACCGAAGAGATACATTTTACTACGCCGCCTGTCCACCTCCCCCCCAATTTTCTAAGTATTAAATTTAGTTATTAATCATACATTTTTGGTGAAATAAATAAGTCACAAATAACGCACATCGCGTAGACGAACGGGTTACATCGACGATCGCTGTATCCTATCTATTTTATTTGTCAAATTATTTTTATTGAATCAACGATATTCAATGCACCTACTCGTGTATTTGATTTTGATATTAGAATTTAATACTAATCCCGTCGTTACGAGTGTTTGGTTTTCAAATCCGGAAACATACACGCCTCCGCAAATACATTTGAAAATTATAATTGTTTTTCGTGAGCTCCTAAAACTAAAAAAGTGCACGTGTACGTGTTCCAGTTCACCATCCTCCTACTTTTGCGCCCACCCAATATTCATCATAGTTTATTACATTGTCTATAATTGTAAGTACAAAATATAAATAAATTGTGTTTTATGTTCATAAAGCGTAAGATGTAATCAAATGTGATTGTTTGTGTATAAGAATAATTGTTGTTGTCAATATTTAACGCATTAAGTCTAATTGTATATTTTTATAAATACCGTTATTACTTTTATTATTATTAATTTAATAGCATAATTTAAAATAATTAAAACTGATATTGTTTGCATATATTGTATACATTAAATATTTAAAAAACAATTACGTAATTAATTTTGTCTGTCGATTCAATCGTATTTTTTGTCGTGGTACAGCTATACCAGCTGTCAACAGTATGACGGCTGTATGTACCGCCCGTGAAGTGAAGACATATAGTTCAATTGAATGTATGGCCGTGTGTTAAGATAAACTATTGCTTATGAAAAACGATTCTGAGCAGAGTACTATATTATTCGTATTTTTCCCTCGGTATCGATGTAGTCCAGAAAACGGCTGACATTAAAAATATACACGATTAATTAATCGATTTAATTGATTTACACGTTCGGGTTTTTTTTCAACGACAATTATAATTTTAGGTCGTCTTGTTTTTTTTATTGTAATTTCGTTTTTATTAAAAATAGCTTTAATACCGAAATCCTTATGCTTATTGCGTGGGAATCAGAACGAAAGTAGTATATTGAGACGAAATTTACAATTTCGTTGACAGCAATGTTTTCAAATTGTCGTAATATTATACAGAATGCCCAGCACAAAAATTGTGAATAGCAAAACCAAAATAAAATAGCGCAGTTATAGAAAATTGATTTCCGACTTTTGGCACAACACGCCGGTGTACTAAAGTATAAAAACACTCGACAAATAATATATTATTAAAAATTGTTAGTTTTTTTATTTTGGTATACAATTAATTTTGGCTGACAAACACATACAATAAATTATATCGTGTGTCTATTTTTAATGCCTACACTATTTCAACTGTTGAAATACTCATCTAATTAAATATAGTTTACAAATTATCACGATAAACAAATTGTGTTAAAATATTAACATATAATATTGAGATCACTTTTGTTCAATAAAAATTAAGTAAAAATAAATAGCACGCGTTAATATTATTATAATGCCGCGATTAAACACATTCAACGAAATTTGCACAGGTTGAAATTGAAAATTATAATAAAGGTTCGTGTTGATTCGTTTGAAACGGGAGGGTGGGGGTTTCATTTTTCATCACGGACCTTGATCGGTATATTTCATATTCGAAAAATAGGGATCGTCGGACGTGCATTCTTCGGCCAGGTCCGACGGTATTACGTTCGCGGTCAATTCGGACACGTGTTCCAATGTGCACGCGTCGTCTTCGCAATTGGGTATTTGCAAGCGATACGGTTCGGTCGACGAATCATTACGCAAATACACCTGTATCGGTATACGTATAGAAAACATGATAAATCGATAGGTACGTAAAAAAAAAAAAAAAAAAAAAAAAAACAATAAAATCGTTAAATATTGGCACCTTAAAATAGAATCGTCCTCCGGCCGTTTCGTGTAACTCGAGCAACGCCAACATATTGTAGGTGGGTATTTGCAGGTCCCACACACCCAAGGTGATCAAGAGATTCGCTACCGTGGAATCGTGACCGGCGTACACGTACAACTGATGCGTCGATCGGCGGACCGCTTTGTCTCTACTGTCTTCCAATATTTTCTTCAATAATGGACCTAAAAAAACTTTGAGAAACGTGAAAATTCGTTCGTCAGAGATTTCAAGAAATCATCTAGGTACCGGAAGTGTTATATTACAGAGGCGGCTCGCCAGATGAAGTGATCGAGGCGCTGCCTAGTAATGGGCACATTTTCGGAAATGAAAAACCATGGACTTTTCCGGGAAAGTTCCCAGGGATGTTCCTCAAACGGGGAAAGTATATTTTATAAACATTATTTAATTTTCTGACAACACATAATGACACGGCTATATGTCCAGTTTGGGTACTTGTTCGGTCGTTAGTTGTATCGTTGTGTCAGTTGTGTCATCACTAGAGCTGTCTTGTTTACAATTTTCTTACTCTACTATAAATATACCTAATAATATACCGGTAAGTTTATTGTAAACGCCGTATTTCAAAATCTAAAAACTAAAATTTCGTTTCAAATATTAGATACACACAGGCGTATTGATCGAATTCAGAAAAATATAAACTTATATAATATTTACAATATTTACATATTATTATACACTTAGTAAACATGTTTGGGTTTTCGAAATAATTACCGATGAATAATAACTGAATTTTCAAAATAAACAAATTATAATTTATGTTGCAACACCACCTCGTTTTTATTACTGATATGGTATCTATCAGTGGCGGTCAAATATTTCTGTCGTACGTGGCCGGTTTTTAACAATTACTATTATTTTTTTTTCATAAATATAGGTAAGCGTATATCATTAAACCAAGAGAAAAAAGTCACCATTGATATATATTCTCCTCACCCTTTCCAGTTTGACTACCCCTAACAATATGCATATTGGTTTTATTTCTTATTGTATATTGACGCCCCCTATTTCCATAAACATTTGCCCCGCCATTTACGAGGTGCTCACGAGCCACCACCACAAAAATAATAACCACAGTGGCAATTAATACCTCCTTTAAGTTTTCGCATTTCGGTACTGTACGCGTTCAGTACGAAACTCCTCGACGTGATTTGGGCCAACTGAGCCGGATACACTTTGGACGTCCAGTTAGGAAGAATCATTCCGTAGTCCGACTAGAATTGATGAAAAAAAATAGGTTTTAATACATCTCGGATCCCACAACAGTACGGATATTGTTTTACTATAATAATTAAGGCGCAATCGATACCTACTAAAAAAGTACCTCGGCTTTTAATGTACTGTAAATCGATTGGACATCGTCGGGATCTCGTACGGACATTCCAGTGTGGATGGACAAATATTCGTACAGATATTTGTAAGTTTTGAGTTCTTCCGAAATTTCTGTGGAATTCATTATTCTCCGCCTTTCTTCGTGATAACGGGGACACCGGATCCGTACCAACAACAACTGCATCAAACGCATATAGATTAGTGTGTAATACAATATACAAATGCCTATAGTTGCCCTGCATAATTTTACCCGAATCAGTATTGAACGAAAAAAATAAAAATACAAACGCGTTTCCCTGTTTTCATCACTGTCCTTATCAAAGTTAACCGTTGTCGCCCTTTAATTAATTTTTTTAAAAAAGTATTTTTCTTCCCGTGAAGAGCAAATGAACTATAACGATAACAGATTTATTTTCACATGTGTCACCAAGATAGCCACTAGCCAAGGTATAAATCAACAAAAACAAAAACAGAAAATTAAAAATAAATAAACATCTTTGTAAAACCATAAAATTCTTCGCTACAATCAGAATCTAAAATAGATTCAACGCTAATTCACGGAAAACAATTAAAGATTTTTAGTTGAAAAAATAATAGTCCAACAAACTAATTTGTAGAGTCAACACAACTAAACCCGATACTATAGTTGGTTCTAAACAATGCAAACTACAATTAACTCTTCAAAGTAACTATATTTGTATTTAATTAAACTAAATTTTTTCCCCGTGTTATTATTGGAATAATGCGTATCGTACTCGATCGTCGTTCAAAGGTTCGGAATGTATCGGAACGGGCAGCCAGTCCAAGTGTCGGTTCCATTTTTGCACTCCCACCGGTTTGTACGCGGCTGCCGCGACCAATTGAGCGCTCATTTTGGTCCTGTCCACGTCGGTACTCATGAACGTGACTTTATTGCGCGAGTATGCCGCGTCCAGAAATCCAGCGTAACGTTTTCTAATGAACATTCCCAATTTATATTGATTTCGTTTGCCGTTCTAAAAAAAAAAATAAATGTAAAGACATCGTCTTCGTGATACAAATATTGTTTATTTCATGCTATTGTTTTTTAGGCGACCAAAATACCAGACAAAACTGTCCGAAATGATAATTCGACGGGATTCAATATGAAACGGTAATTATGAGGTTTTTTCCTTTAGGATACGCTGAAAACAGGATTTGAAACCGCGAAAAAATTCCGATTTTGACTACTGGTTTTGAATTTTTTTGATTTTGATTTAAATTTCGGAAAAGGCTTTAAATTTGTATGGTTTCAATTTTAGTTTTGATATTGATATCGATTTTTTAACGGTTTTAACCGTTATTTAAAATATAGTTACGAATTTAAATTTTATTCATAAAATGCTCACGGTTTATGGCGTTCACATTTTCGACTATTTTTAGCGAAATAATTATGTTTTTTCCCCCAAAAATGGCTTGTCGTCAACGACCATGCAATAAATCATCGACGATAAATACTAGTCAAACATATTTAAATGCCATACAAAATATTTATGCGTTTATAAATTGACAACGAAAATTTATATTTTAATATTTATTACTTGATTTCATTTTAATATGAATTTTTAAAGTAAAAGGTTTTTGTTCATTGCGATTTTGTTTTCTATTTCAGAAATCGGTTTTCAAATTTGACTAATTTCGATTTAAATTTTGGAACTCGTTAATATTTTATTTTCATTTTCGGAAATAGGTTTTATTATTTTGATTCCGGAAGTGATCATGCAAATTCATACAAATAGCATTTAATAGTTTTGCTAAGAAAAAAGTTGAAAATTTCGAATTTGGGGGGCGAGGGACATGGGAAAATGGATATTTCGATAATTACGAGGAAGGGGGTTACAAACAAATTTCGAAAATGGTCATACAAATTCATACAAATTGCTCACTTTAATCGTGCAGTTTAAAATATATGAAAATTTAATTGTTTACATTGGTGGCATATGTCGTCTGCCTCTTTTCAGTATTTTCAATACTACTCGTATACTAGTATCGAAGAAATTCTAAAAACGGTCAAATTCATACAAATGACGTACAAAATATTTTAATACGAATTTTATAGAATTTCATTGGTGGAGGGCCATGTACGTGTTTTTTTTTGGGCATCACATCAAAAGCAGAAATCAATAAAAGAAATTCAATTAAACCCTGTCACATTCTCGTTTCCACCTTTGACCCTATCGCAAATAATCGCTGTTTTTCGGCAATTTACCGGTTAAAAAGACTATTATCTTTTGTGTGACAGTCAAATTTAATAAAAATAATGGTTTTTTTTATTCGTGTGACCAAGTTAACTAAGAAATCAACTAAAAAAAATTCAATTTGTGTATATTCAAATATCAAAAATCAAGTGTGAGTCACATTTGAAAGGTTTTTGGTTAAATTTCGAAATAAAAAGTAGACATCGATCTTTCTATTGTTTGAATATCAAATGTGCAAAATTTAATCAAGATCACTAGAAACTGTGGATTCGTACCAGACATTACTGTATACACAGAATTAAAATGTTATATCTATAAAATTAAAAATAAATTTACTATTACACAGGGTGTTTCGTGAAGATTCTATTGTGATGTCTCGGAAAATGTTCTTTTTTTTTTCAAATCTAAGTAACAAGCAGCTATAAAATGTTAAATTTCTATTATTTTTTTTATCACTCCTTTTTTTAGTGCTGAAACAACTACCTGATTATTATTTTAAAATACAAATACATTTTTTTTTTAGAAAAAATCCATAAATAGAGTATTAGTTTAAATTTTAATTTTAATATTGACATTTTTTATGTCCATCGACCCGTTAAGAATCTATACAACTTTTTAGTTTGGAAGGGCAGAGAGTAGCACTATTGACACGCCTCGCGCCATGCCACAACACAAATGCTGCTACACTACTCTTCCCTTACCCAAACTTACAACAAGTGGAATGTCATTCCCGAAAATAAACGAAGATAACCAATAATGGAATACATACGACACTTCAAAGCTGCTTGTTTCATAATAAAAAAAAAACGGATATACTTCACACAATGGGCGAGGCACTGTTGTAGATGAGAAGTTGGGAAAAAAGAGAGGATAATTAATGTCTATCTGTACGCATCAATTAACTATTGCTAACGAAAAACGATTCTGAACAAGGCTAATAGTGTTACTTTGTCAACAATACATATGTCATAATATGGTAAAATAATTACATATGCGTTATATATTTTAGATTCTGAGTGTAGCGTAGAATGTATTGGTTTTACTAAGCTGTTTATTTTTTTTATTTTTTTTTTTTATCCTGTGTACAAAAATTTTACTGGAAATCTTGCTCAGATATATACACACGAAACCATTTCTGAAAGGGAATGTTGTCCATATGGTACTTTTGGTAGGTCATTTTTTGATTTTCCTTGCGGTTTTCATAATATCTGGGAAAAATCAGGATAAAACGTAAGAAAAACCGGGAAATTTACGAAATTAATGCTTTTATTATTTTATCAATTTTGTTATTTGTTGTAATTCAGTTCAAAATATTCGTAGTGACTTGAAATTTGAACAAAAACTTATAATTGTCTTTTACAGACGCGGTCAAATTTTTTAATTTTTTTTTTTCGAACATATAAGTATTGCCGATTTAAGAAGGATGGTGAAGTCAGAATTGAACAGACTGACTAAGTTTCGGAATTATAGATTTTTGAAGTTCAGATATAATGCAGATATTATACGTTTATGTTAAATAACTCTATATTGACTACTTTATCTCCATAGTTTAGAGAGGTCATTTTTGTGATTTTTCAATTTTTTTTCATAATAACTAGGAAAAACAGGAATAAAAGGTCAGAAAAACGAAAAATGTACAAAATGTAGATATTAGTAAAAATATATTATGGTCTTTTTTTCTTCTATACAACTTTTCTTCCAACGATTTTGCTCCGATTTACAATGATAGTACTTTTTCTGAAAGTAGATCTGACTGGGAAGTTACTTTTAAGAAGTCATTTTCCATTTTTCTAGGAGTTTTCTTAGTAAATGTGATAATCCGGGAAAAAACATGGGAAAATTGGTAAAAACACAGGAAAAACGAGAAAATCGACACAATATTAAACAAATATTATTAAAGAAAATATATAATGCCTATTTAATTATTTTACTATAATATGACATATATATATATTGTTGACAAAGCATCACTATCAATTGAACTTCACTCAAAATCGTTTTTTCGTTAAAAATGATTTATCGTTGCTTACATATATACATTAAATTACCTATTACAATAGCTCCATCCGTCTCCATTATCCTAGGACGTCTTTTTGTTTTATAATATTTGTTTAATATTGTACCTATTTTCCCGATTTTTCCCATTTATTATGAAAACAGCTGGGCATATCAAAAAATTACCTGGTTAAAGTACCACCTCAATCAAATTTCCATTTAGAATAAGTGTTACACTTTGAAATCGGAACAAAATTTATGGTAAAATAGTTGTTCACAGATAAAAAAAAAAAAAAAAATTTTAAAACCAATACATTCCTAGCTCCGCTCAGAATCTAGAAATCCGAATAAAGTTAATATTATCGAAGATATCGCGATGAACATGCTCGTGAAACACTCAGTAATTTATATACTTACATTTGTCAATTGACCCCAACCAAACGGTTCCCACGTCGAATTTATGTACGGATCTAACGGATACGTGTCAGCCGGCGCCCGTTCTCCGTGTCTGAAGACCTGTAAGTAATTTAAAACGTCACGTGACATAAATACAGGCACATACGGTGTAAATGTTATTTTTGGTTTTTTAAATAAAAAATTTAGCGGTACTTCAAAACAGTGGTGAAACAAATGCGGTCTTTGAGAATAGGTTGCTGCTCGAATTTTTTCGGAAAATTTAGGGGTTGGTGTGGGTGCTCAATATGAAAACAACTAAAAATTAGTACTCGTTTACGGATCCGGCGTAGATGCGTACGTCTTGTTTGCGTACAGTCTATTTTTAGTGACAATTTGTCTCACTTGTGTACAACGTAATTACACCGAATAACATCAAGTCTCACATATATACACACTCATTGCCTTTCACACTTGGACAGGCTTAGGACTGACAGAATTTTGCTTTGGCAATACTCTGGCGTGTTTAAAAACGAGCTTGCATAAATACATTGAGCGTAATCGACCTTGAGTCCTTAAAATCTAAAACACTATAGCAATAATGTAATAATTAAATAGTGTAATATAATTTAATAAATATTTAATATAAAATATACATAATCAATATTTTAACGATTATGGGCAATTTTGTGAGGCACTTGACTAAGTAATGATTTTCTAAAAAATGTTCATGAATACGTTCAATTCTCTCATCCAATTTTATATATTTTTATTTCATTTATTCCTTTATAAATTTAATTCAGTACGTGAAATTCGATGGTCACTTTTGCTGCTGCTAAGAGTAGCAGAAATGTCTAGTATTTTACAGTATATTTACTATAATTTATTTATATTTAATTGAAATAAAATAAATGCGTTTCAGTATATGCGTCGTGTACATAAATACGACTAGAATTCTTTCGAAATTTGACCTTCAATAATTGTGTACGCGTGTGAGACGTACGTAGCTGCACCAACAAGCTCGTTAGCTATTGTATTTATTATTATTTTTTTTTTTATTAGAAACTTTGTGGTACAATTAGCTTCGTCAAACTCAGGATATATTAGGAATATTGGAAAATATAAGTGGGTGAGTACTGGATAGATTATAAATTCCTTTTGCAGGATTGTTATACTACAGGACCGTTTCGTTATTGCAGCATGTTTCAATACGAGGTCTACCCAGTAGCATGCTCAGGGGGGGATAGTAGGGATTAAATCCCCCTCCCATAGGCTTAAAAATAGTACAAAAAAATATGGGTAATCTAATATCGAAATGTATACATTTCAGTCAAGTTCCGAGGAAAAGCTTGATACATTGATTAGAAATTGGCTGTGTTTTTAGAATCCGGCTTTTAAATTACCAATTACCATAGTCGAGTTCGGTAGAGAAGACGATTTTACACTTTATTTGTATTGGTTACATCCCTTCCCATTGAAAATTCCTGGACACGCGTCACTGAGTCTACCGGTACGTTTCAGGACGCCGACGAAATTTTTACTGCGAATAGTTGTAGCAAATTTAAAGCGCGCACGGATGTGATAATCTATCATATCTAATCACAATCTATCGTGCATTGACATTATCGCTATCAACAGTAGTAAACTTACTTGGGAATTATTGAGAAACGTCTGTATCACGCGGACAAGGGTAGACTGCGTATTATTAAAGTACAGCACCGAAAATCGTTTGATCGAGTAAATATAAAATAAATAAAAAGTCTTCGCAGAGACGTGTAAACGTTTTGAACGCCTTTTGATTATGTCCTTGTGAACGAGCCCCCACCCCCTAAATGAGTCCACAAGAATTCGTGTACAACACTTACCGCGTGCACTAATCTCAAGGTGTTCGTGTCGACGGCGCTGTCAAAGTCGCTTCGTTTTGACGGTGATAATACGACTTTGTCCGCAGTCGCATTTTCGAAAAACCTAATAGCGAAACAGTGCAGAAACGCTAACGCGAAAACTTTGCGACTTTCCGCGATCGTACCCGTCATCGCGACCATAGTTATATTGTGACTGATTATTCGAAAAATATTCCTCACAGACTATCGCGATAATAATATTAAAAAAAAAAGAAATAGAAAAAAATTATACGCAACCAGAATTATTGTTCAAAAACGTAATTATAATGTCTTTGTGTTTCGATTTTTCGATGAACGGCCAACTATAATCAACGAAAACAGCTGATGTCCGGTCCGACGACGGCGTCGTCGTTAACTGCGGGTCGTGCGATGGAAATAAAAAAAAAAATTACCATACGTTACGCGCAACGGTCGAACCGGAGGGAGTCATGCGGAGGACCGGTGGATCTAGGGGAGGGGTGGTGTAGGAGTCTACATTCACTCGTCCACGCGTGTACAATAATAATAATATTATTATTATTATAGTCAATAAAATAACATTATTAGAATAATTATAAAAATAAAATGGACCTTGACTGTTCGTCGTTATTGCTCTATAGGTACTCGTGGGGGGGGGAAGCAAAAAAAAAAAAAAAATGTTAAAAACTTTAATACGCTTTCACGGTCGAAAAACGAGCGATCGATTCCTTTGAAATATTTTGCATTACACGCGAAAAAGAGTACATTAACGTGCTCATAATAATAATAATATTACACCGGACGTTGTCCCGGGCGGTTAGGTGCAAAAAAAAAATTTTTTTCTCGGAAAAAATATATTATTGTATTTTTGTTTTTAACCTCTAGAAAGCATCGATAGTTATAAAAAAAAAAAAAAAAATCTTATACAAAAGATACACGCTGTAGTTTAATAATAATAATTATTCGTTATTGACGGACAAATTAAAAAAAAAAAATCTCGCGTGCTTTCACGGTCGATTCGGGTGTGCGTCCGATGCCTTCGAATTTATTTTTATAAAATTTTTAGTGTCATAACAAAAATATATAACGATATTATATTACCTATCAATACGATAAAAATATCCACGTTATACCATTATTGAAACGGTTACCACTTATCATCATCGTTTACGGCAATTTGAATGCGACGTAGTTCGTTGATTTTTTGAAAAAATACAAATAAATGGTAATTAAACTTTAATTTTTGGGCAACTCGGAAATATTATAGACACCCGGTACGCGTCGTTAAATGTTAAAGAAACTGACGGTTTTTTTTTTTTTGTCGAATTTCCCCCGAAAACAGAGACTATTGCACTGTGTTATGTCTTTCATACGAATTTAACCTCATAATTGGGCTCAAATTCGGAAATCTAAGTTTTTTTTTTTATTGACGGATGGAAGTGATAACATTTTGGTTAAAGAGCGTTTTTGGCTTTCTATACCCGCACAGACCCACCGAATGAGACCACGTGGTTGAAATTTCGTATAAGCACGATGTGAGTATCAAGAAGGTGTCTTTTGGTGATTTCGATTTTAAACTCCCCTCCCCGATTATAATTATGCTCAGATTTCGTGTTTTCACATAGAATATCGGGTTATAATTACCCTGACAGAATCACGAAAGTAACAAACTTGGTTAACATACATAGTTATAATGTATATATAGAAATAAAAAAGACGTCCCGGGATAATGGGGACGGGTGCAGCCACCGTTACAGGTAATTTAATGTATACCTGTAATCAACGACAAACCATTTCCTACGAAAAAATGATTCTGAGCGGAGTTCAGTTGATAGTAACGCTTTGTTAACAACATATATGTCATATTATAGTAAAATATTTAAATAGGTTCCATATATTTTCTTTAATAATATTCGTTCAATGTTGTACCGAATTCCCCGGTTTTCTTAGATTTTTCCGGGTTTTCCCGTGTTTTTTTCCCAATTTTTCACATTTGCTGAGAAAAAACGAAAAATCATCTCTCTATAGTACCTCCCCAGTGAAATTTCCTTTTCGAAAAATTGCTATCGTTAAAAGCTGGAGCGAAATTGCTGGTAAATGAGTTGTCCACAGGAAAAAAAAAATGAATAGATAAATAAATAAACATCTTTGTAAAACCATAAGTTTCTTCGCTCCACTCAGAATCTAAAATTAATAAGTGAATGAATGCGTCGCCTGGAGTATTATATGCGTACTGCACGGCCGGTGTTCTAAGCAAATCTGGCGTCTAGCGAATGTGACTCCACGGCGATTGATTTAATTTTGATTTATACGTTTGTTTTAAATTATTTATAGTAAATTCATTTTATATTTCATTACTTATTTTTGTTAATTGTTAGAATACCGAATATTTTTCTTTTTATAATACACGTATTTTATCGTAATAATTTTTAAACACTTTAAATTTCTATTTTCAGCAATAATAATGTGGACTAAATCAATTTCATGTGTTCGTGCCACAACGCGTGACATTAAAAATTGCTGAAGACCGGTCAGTTTTCAAAACCAGACAAAAAAATGACTTCTGTACATCCGTTGCAAATAATTGCAAATAACCTATGCAAAAAATAAAATCTGGTTTTGTGAGTTATTAATATTTGTCCGTACAACGACCCGTATATATTGCACGATTACGCAATTTCCACCATGATAAAACCTAAACCACCGTACGTCCGCTGTACGCTTTATATTTATTGTTTGTCGTAGCATTATCGTTCGCGCGCTATTCGTCATCGTCCGTCATATCCGCGGCGACTTAAAATTTGTATACCTATATATGTTCTTAAAACATTGTAATATTTATGTTTTTGGTCATTGTCGTTTTTCGTCGTTATCAAATCGTTGCCGATTTGTATTCAATCTGATACCAATTTTTTCGTTCGCACCATTGTGGTTCAATAAAAATAACATTGTAACCAGTACCTATTAATTACGGGCATTCGTTCTTTCGTTTGCCTTTTCTCGCCTGTTCGTCATGAACGATAGACATTCCGTCCGTTGTTCCCGGCGGTTTGTCCACATAGTTGTTTGCCGCCCGTTCTTTGGCAATAACATTTAGCTTGATCTAAAATGGACAACTCAGTCGCCCGAAACCGGAGTTTGTGCCGGCCAAAGCGGAAGCCCGCCGTCGAGCGTTGCGCGTCGTGTGTGCTATCCAGGCCGTACATTTGCGGAGTTCACCAGGAGAACGCGTTTCCCGATAATTTTATTTGTTTATTTTTACTTCGTATTGAATTATAATATTAAATGTATTTTACAGATTTATAAGATCTTCGAATGTATGCGGTGTTCGCCATTTTGGCGGACGATGCAACAGGAATAAACGATAAGGCCTTTTGCCATCGGTTTTATACATAAAACACCTATTGTTAAATGCGTAGACGGTGACATTTTAGAGATGACTGCGTTGGCGTTTTTTGAAATAAAAAAATTCCATTCTTATATAATATTGAACGTCTATCTTTCCGCTATACAAATCGACAGTTTTGTTCCGGTCTTGATGAAACTTTGCGCACTTGGCATCCAAAACAATTGCAAGGTCGCTGATTACTTTTCATTTCGAAATTTAAATATAAAGGGTGGCTTACGTTTGATTTTTGGTATTTGAATACGGACAAATTGAATTCGTTTAGTTGTTTTCCAGGTTATCTCGGTGACACGGAATAAAACACTTATTATTATTTAATTTGATCGTTAATGAATAATGAAGTACTCATTTAAAAAAAAAACAAACTATCGGATATTAACTGCGACAAAGATAAAGGCGGAAACATGTTAAATTAAATTTATTTTATTGACCGGGAAATTCCGCTAGAAAAAAAAAAAAAAAAAAAAATAATTGTAAAGCCGCGAAATTCTCTTCGAAATGTTGTTATCCGCAAATTGCATAATAATATTTGCCGTTTTATCTCTATACCCGGTTTCAAAGGCGATTCCGCTTTTTTTTTGCGCGAACGCGTCCGTTAGACAGATAACCGCGACAAAATAACGCCCCCATGTGACGACCTCTGAAATGTGTCGAAACACAATAATATTACAAAATAATACTTGGCAACTCGATTTATTAATTAATTAATCATAGCCTATGTCATAACGCATAATATGATATTTTAAATTTAAATTACTACCTCGATGTTTATAATTTTCCTCACAGTAAAAAATTAAAAATCAGCGACTGCTGCTGCTTGTATGGTAAACTCGAAGATAGACTACTAAACACACAGCCAATGGCGTAGTGAAGACTATATTATTATTATTCGAGACACACGATACCGTGACAGCGCATTATGCGCACTTACTGAATTCGCAGGACATCTGAGTACAGTAATATTTTAATAGCTAATACGTATGTATGCAATAATATTATGTTAAAAATATGTAAAACGTTACACTGGCTCATGGTCCAATCGTCATTTCCATAATATTATCTCCTTGCATTCATTCGACAGGTTTTTATCATTTTACGCAATCGCATATACTACTAACGCCGCATATAAGTACCGCGATCCTCGGTCCGACTTCCGCGATTTACGGTCGTACCCGTGCGAGTTGCTATTGAAACGCGTTACCGCTTGTATCCGAAAATCCTAGTCGTATTCGGATACAGCCGCGTTCAATTCAAGTAAAAATTTTATCGATCGTAGTGAAAAAAGCGTGAACTGCTGTTATATCAAACTGCGGTCCGTTCCTGAAGATCGTCGTTAACTAGGTGTGCGGTAACTGTAAGTGATTTAAGTGTTAAATTTATATTTTAAAATACTTTAAGGTGACGTTTATTAGGAAATGATCTACTTGTTCGTAGAGAACAATAAACATTTTATGAGCGAATTTATCAGAATTTTAGCTATCAGATTATTAAGGGACATGTTCTATATTAATATAAAGGACGATTCGCTAACTGTGTCCATCCAATGTTTTGGTTAAATTTTGCATGTATTAAAATTCTGATTTTTCGGAATTTTCCAATTAAAGCCGATATTTTCGAATACTTCACAACATTTAAGGAGTATTCTGTGGCGATACCAACTTTGGTTTTTCAAATGAGAACCTATATTGAAAATTCCATAAATAGTAGGTATATTATTTTAAATACATTTTGGTGCCAACATTTTTTAGATTCTTATTTGGAAAATCTAAACGTTCGAATATATCAGCTTTAATTACTCTTAGAAATTACAAAAATCAGAATTTAAACACACATATTATGTTAAATTTAATCAAAAAATGGGTTGAACACGCTTAGTGAATCACCCTGTATATAAAATAAACCCCCAAAATCCGTAACACTGCGCGAGAAAAAAAAAATCAAAATTTTTCACTAACTATAAAGCCGATTAATAGACTTTTAAATCGTATGTCTAATTTGTTTTTTATTTTGGCGTTCGGTTCTGATTGTTTTGACTTCTACGATTATCGATCTGAGCAAATTTCTTTATCGGACCGCCCATGGTTATAGACGGGTTTTTTTTTAATATACATATATTTTTTTCTAACGACAACCGACGAAAAAACATCGCGACAGAGGTTATCGGAAGCGATCGGTTTGGGACGTCTACTAACCTGAGAACGACATAATCATCGCGTAAGGTCCACAAAATAAAATAATAATATAATATTATTATTTTGCTCAGACTGCAGTGGAGATGTAACGACATAAATTAAGGTCGATAAATGTAAAAAAAAACAATAAAACACAAACTAATTGAACAGTATAATTATTTATTCGCCTGCGTTCGACACACTTAAAAAATTCGATTGAATATTATCGTACCGCCTGTTAATTTATTTTTTCATCCGCTTTTTTTACATACGCATGAATTGCTTGGTAGTGACTAAATAGGTACTAAATGCATTTTTCACGAAAATAAGTTATTTAATTTTTATCGAGTAGTATAGTTTTAAAGAAATCCTAAAGATTATAATTTGTAAGTTATAATTTATAGCGAGACAATTGAAATCAAAAAAAAAAAATGACCAACTTTTTTAACTAATTTAAATTAAGTTACCTTAAAGAAAATATCAATTCGAGTTTAAGTTCATTTTAAAATAAAAATTAACTTAAGGAATTATTGTTAATTATAATATTTTGTTTTCAATCCTCCTAAACAATTTCCAAAATTATAGTTAACAGTAAAGGCACAACTAGACTTAAATTTTAGGTGGTGCTAAAATTGTTAATAGTCCACAGATCCGGTGGGGAGAGGGGTCCTAACCACTCTAACCTAATAACTAATCATATAATAAATAATAATAACTCATCAAAAAATTCTCATTCAAGATTCTTTAAAATACCCTAACAGTTAAGAAATTTACAAAACGAATACTTGTCAATTTTTTGCATTTTACTTTTTAACATTGTTGTTTTACAAAACAAATACAGTTTAGGTACTAAATAATTATTGTTAACAATGAAAGTAAAGATAATACCATTTGTATTATTTCAAAATTGAAGAAGTCAGTGCAACAACTATATGTCTCCATATTTTTAAAAAAATCACTTTTTTGTATATTCCTATAGAAAAAAAATCATCGTCGATTGGTGAAATAATCAGACAAATCCGATCGTTAGATACGGAGATTATATACAAATGGAGATGTCTGTTTTAATTTTCGTTGCAACAACAAGACTTTTCCGGAGATGGTAATTTCGACAATTTGGTAATATTTGGTAATTTAAAAATGTCTGGTTGTTGCACCCACGTTTTCAATTAAATTTCTTGATTTTTTACAGTACGTATCTAAAACCGACCGTGGTTTTAAGTTAATTTTGTAATAAATTACTCGTTTAATATTCACAACAGATAAACCGGTAAATCGTTGTTATAACATAAACACGTCCTTGTCCAATTGCCGATTCACCTCATGTACGAAAATCCATGTTCGCGTTGTTGATACTAATAGGAAATGTAATATGAATTTAAAGTGTTTTATATTTAATTTGGGAAAAGCCTTTTTTTAACGATATTGTTAATGCCATTAAAAATTAATTCTGATGGTAAACGATTTTTAAAATCCATAATTTCAACTTTAATCAAACCGCGTGTTTCGGGGCCATTAATGTTACCGTGGAACCTTAAAATTATGGAACAATTATTCTTCTTTATTGTTCATTCATATTCAGTCGTGTACTTAGTTAGTTTATCATAGCGGCCGTTGTTACGCCCTACACATTTACGGTTCACGTAATCAAAACCAGTTCGGATAATGTATACATAATATTATTGTAATTGCATGTTATAATGTCGATGGTTGTTGTTGAAGTTGAAGGTTGACCGAGAGATCCGTGGTGGGGAACATTTCGGTGTCAGTGGTTGGTAAATCTTTAGCCGTCCACGACGTTGCCCGGGAAACACCGGGTGGAAGCGTTTTACCTTTGTGTCGCACCGGATCTCAAACTCGGAGGTCCGCGTTTAAAATTTGATATTCTCGATATTATTAAACTGTCATATTATAAATAAATCTGCACACGATCTCCATAAATGTTTATTATTATATTATTTTCTTAATTAAGCAATTTCGTTAACTGTTTGATCTAGTTGTTTTGTAAATTGCAAATTATTTATTCTGTCTGTTGATAATGCGAATTCAACTCTGTACAACAATAATAATAATATCAAATGCGATCGTATTTTATATTTAGATATATTTTTTCCCCGGAACACGTGCGATATTTTAATCGATTAAAAAAACAACCAGAAAATCATCTGTTAAAAATAAGTGTGTTAAATAAAAACAAAATCTTCTGAGAAATTAAACAGATATTTTTTATTACAAATAGGTATTTAATACATGTACTTTATAGGCGTATAAAACTTTTGGATTTTGAACGGCGAAGAATGTATTGGTTTTATAATTATATTATGTTCTTTTTTTTTTTTACGACAATATAATAAAAGCTTGATTTCGTTTTTATTATTTTGATCTATTCGTAGAATTTTTATTTTTAGCATTTTATTTACGTGACGTGCATTATATGGTAATGTGACATTTTGACGTTAACGTATCAATATGTCAAAGGTTTCCATTTGAAAATGATCCGTTACCGTATTTTATAAATTACAGTATGGTTAAAATGTAAAACTAAGTAATTCTAAATTCTATTATTTCAAGAAATTTCACTCGTTTAGCATTCTTAAATAATTTTGAAAATTGTTCAATAAAAAATATTTAGGTCATTATTGATTATTTTGAGGGAACGAGTTGTCCGGTTTACTTTAATCGGTCAATTGATTTTGATTTGTATTTACGTCTTTATTATTCTATCCAAATGAGATGTTTATAATTCACCAGAATTCCATTCAAATTATAGATACAAGTTATATGTAGATCATAAATAGTCTACGAGTCTGCGTATAGCTCGTATATTAATACGAGCTGTATACGAATCTATACGTAATTCTAGAGAGTCGCAAATTTCGTTGATAAATCAAAAAACAAAAATAATAAAGAAGATACAGAGTTGTGATTGTTATGCCTATATTGTGCAAATGTTTCCCGTTCGAGAAAGTTTCATTTAGTAAAAGAACCGCGGTCAAATACTGCGATTAAAAATTAGATACAACAATAATATTTGTACACGAGTTTTTTCAATAATTTTTAATCAAAATCAAATCAAAGAAGTCGTGAGGTCGAATATAAAAGTTCATGACGATCTCATGCGGATAGAAGAGAAATAATATTGTTGACAGAACCTCCCCTACTATATAGGTATGAAATATTTACTATAAAACGTTTGGTTAAAAGCCAAGATAATACACGTTTAAATACAGTTGCCTAATAATTGATAATTAACATAATATTATCATCATTGTTTAAATAATATACGACTTTTGATTTTCAGAAAATACAAAAAAAAAAACCGTACAATACGTATCAACTATGCCCGGTCATACCAAATTCGATTATGGTATTAGATCCACTATTTCTCAAGTAAGTTTATGATACGTATAACCTCTAGAATACCTATAATTATACTAATTATTATATTATAAGTATAAAGTTAACAATAACGAACGATATACACACCGAATCGCAATACAAATAGAAATAAACATTACTGTACGCTCTATGTTAAAATACAATGAAATCGCGTTGTTAATTATAATACGCAGAAATATCCTATTGTATTTGCAAAAATCGTCGTTAGAACTCCTAGATAGTAATATTGTCACAACTACAATTGAGAAGTGTTAAACTCTTAAAAAATTATATAATCTCCTACGTGAAAATAGTCATCACGCACCAGATAGTGTTAGCTACTTAGCTATATCTCTGATACTGGGTAGTCTAATGGAAAGTTTTGAAAAAATAAAACCTATTAACCTAAGACGAGGAATTACACGCAAACAACAGCACTGTCAAGTATTATTTCATTTTGTAATACATTTATAGAATTCGTTCAGCGATCGGTGCGTTAAGCTTTTGATCTGTTGGCTGACGGGTGTGAGGTTGTAGGATTGTCGAATTATTGCCTATATAGAGGAGATTACACTATAGGCGTCTTTAAAATTCAGATAAAAAAGGCCATTCGTGTAGGGATTTACGCGTGGACCTGCATCAGCTTGTTATATATAGCAGAGTATATTAACACGAAATAATTTAAATTCGATATTGATTTATGTTTTAACAGTGTTTGGCTTTAGTGGGAGTCAGTTTCGTACAGATCTGCATCGGCATACAGCTGTCCAGTCCGAGCATCGTTATCGGAGCTTTAATGAGCTACACGAAGAACGAAAAAGAATGGCTGACCATGTCCAACGCGGATGCGTCTTGGTTCGGTCGGTATTCCGATTATCTCAACCTATAAATAGTTACTACAATTGACTGACGTAACCTAACCGCAATAATTAAAACGCGTTTTCCATTATGCGTACACAGGCAGTCTCCTGGTTTTGTGCACGCCCCTGGGATGCGTACTATCGATTCCGTTGCACAATCGGCTTGGTCACAAAAACTGCATGGTATTATCCAACGTGCCGTTCATCGTGTCACATCTCATGATGGTTTACGCCCACGACATAAACACCCTGTACGCGAGTTCGGTGCTGATGGGCCTGAGCATCGGGTTCGCCAGTGGCCCGTTTACCGCCTACATAGGCGAAGTGTGCGAGCCGAAGTTACGGGGCGCGCTAATGTCGTGCACGTACATCTTCTACTATTTGGGCGGTGCCTTAATTACGACCACCGCCACCATCACCAATGAGTGGAGATTGGCCGTGATGATCAACCTGTTGATCCCTGTCCTGGCCATACTGATTTTGCTCGCGGTTATTACATTGTACATGCTCTCCGCCCCAATCTGTCCAACAGATAAGCCCCGTATTATTATAACCGAGGTCTTTGAAAATAAAGTCGGGATGCAGAGAATTATTCGATTTCTCTAATAACAATTATAAAATGAATAACTTTAATGATGTGAAAATCGTCAAATTAAAACGAAAAGCGTAACCCAATCAAGCTCAGTTAAAAGCGTTCTCTGGAAAAACTGGTGAAAAGCCCGACCTTATCTTCTAAGACCGCGGGTACGCGCGACTGTCTCGAGAAATCAATCCATAATATTATTGTATTCTAGAACCCGGATTCGCCGATGTGGTTGCTGACCAAGGGCAAGACTGAAAAAGCGAAACGTACGCTTCGGAAGTTGAGGGGATCGGTTTCGTACGAAATGTGTTCCAGTGAATTTCGAGAGATGGTTATCTATACTAGAAGTAATTGTTTGCATTTTTTTTCGTAGTTATATATAAACATAGTTAATCAGGTACACATTGAAACTAAAAACTGTAACACAGTGATATTTATTATTAAACGGGTGATCGAAGACGAGTCAATGGTGAAAAGGCCTTCAATGCGCGGAAAATTAAATCGAGGCGTAAATATTGTATTTAAAAGTACATTAAGACATGCGCACCTTGAAACCCAATGGAGACAGATGCGAAGATCAGGGATAGGCTGCAAGGTTTTTATTTTTTACAGTATATATACCGCAGTGTAGCCTGCGAAGTTAAAAAGAGACGGACATATTTCGCACGCGGGTGCAACCAGTGGTGTAAGTGGGAAGTTAGAAAGGTAGGATATAGACGGGAATTGAATGTATATCTGTAAGTAACGATAAACCATTGCTAACGAAAAAAACGATTCTGAGCGGAGTTCAGTGAGACAGTGTTGCTTTGCCAACAATATATATGTCATATTATGGTAAAATAATTACGTATGCATTGAACATTTTCTTTATTAATATTTGTTTAATATTATACCTATTTTTCCGTTCTTCCGCTTTTCCTCCGTTTTGTTCCGGTTTTTCCAATATATTGAGAAAATCAAAAAATGACCTAAATAAGACTAATGCTTTGTCAACAATTTATAATGTACCATATAAGGGTAAAATAATTAAATAGACGTTATAGACGGTATTTTCTTTAATAATATTTGTTTACTATTGTACCGATTTTCCCGATTTTTCCATGCTTCTTCCCGGTTTTTCATATTCGCTGAGGGGAAAACTCTTAGGAAAATTGAAAAATTACTTTTTGAATGTGTCTCCCCAGCTTGTCAATCTTTTAGAAAAGGTACTACACTTAAAAATCGGAGCAAGATTTCTAGTAGAAAAGTTGCGTACAGATTAAAAAAAAAAAACAACATCTTTGTAAAACCATAGGATTCTTCGCTACACACACAATCTAAAATTAAGTGATGTATTATTTTTCTAATATTGAAAACATTGCATGTACAGACGGTCAAAACATCGAAAACGACATGGACAACAACGTTGGTGGCGACGACGAGAGTCCGTGGAGACAACTGTTGCGGCCCGAAGTGTACAGACCTTTTCGACTGCTAATTGTATACTTTTTCTTTATGGTTTTAATGTCCGGCACGATGTTACTACCGTATATGTATAATATATTAACGATATTCGAATCACATATTAGCATCCATTGGGCAACAGTGAGTGTTGACATTCGTTTACGTATTAGTTTAATGCATACAAAAATGAATTCATTCGAATTTAAATTTAATATCGGATTTGTTTTTGTATTAACATTGCGCAATATAGAAAATAGTGTCCTTCTCATCCTTGTTCGCGGGCATACTGACGGTGTTCTCCGTGAACAAACTCGGCAAACGGTTTATCACTTTGTTGAACTTGTCGATTAGTGCATTCTGTTACATATCCATCGGTTTAATCGGCCGTTATAGGGAGAGTCCGAATCAGACAACGTCGTGGTTGATGCAAATCCTGTATATCACTATCGTTTTCGTATCGGCGTTCGGTATGATGCCCATTTCGTGGGCTCTTATAACCGAAGTGTTCCCCATGAAGTAAGTACTGTTGAAATTGATATGAATTAATATTACGTCTATGCGAGCACAAAGCGATTATTAATTTGTTACGATAGATTGCTAATCAGGGCTGTAGTTATGGGTGTACCCTGTGCTATGTGCCGCATAACTTCTCATTTTTACGAATGAACACCGTATACATTCTAGTTACGGCCGTATACTCTCTGTCAAAGGAAACTCACAAAATGTATCATACAAATATTATTCTTATTATTTTCATTTTTGGTTGATTACAAAAACAAAAGTTATTTACTATTTATACCCTCTACTAAAACATTAGGTTAGACAATGCACTTGGGGATGTTGCACGCATGCCTAATAGCGGCACGGTTATAACGTGTAACTTAACCCTCTGATTTTTTTTAAGAATACAGCACTGATTATAATATACAGAAAAAATAATTGAAAATTAAAATTACCAAAATGAATAATTGTATTAGTCCTTAAATCTCGGGGGAAACTATGTACGTATCCTATAGGTACGTACGACGCATGCATTGTATATGATACATATGCTTATTACAGTAAGGTTTGGTAACTGTAGTATAGATTTATTTCAAACGTCCCACTTGTATGAGACGATGCAAATATTTATTTTAACAAACTATTTCCGCCACTTACCGAATATTATTTGGACTCTGAGTATAGGTCATCTAGAGACGCGTATTTAACTGTAAGTTGTATAATTTTATATGACAATAATAAAAAATTTTGTATTTCAGGAGCCGAAATATAACTTGTAGCATCAGTTCAGCGCTGCATTTATTGTTTTTCTTCATCATGATCAAATTTTTTCCGCTATTACTCACCGTAATGGATTTATACGAAATATGTATCGTGTTCGGCATTGTGGGCGTTTTCGGGTGTCTATATTTTTATTTTTATCTTCCCGAAACGGAAAACAAAACGTTAAAAGAAATAATCCTATTTTTCAAATAATCTTTATGCAAATCATATTGCATATTTGTTTTTAGAACGTTCAAACCTATTACGGATGTAATACTAAAGATTACTCAAGCAATGGTACAATGTAATATGTATTACACATTTTTTACAAGCACCCCGTGCAATCACACTATATTTGATTAAAAATTGTGCCTTTACAAAGCAATAAATTTAATTAAGTATTTATTAAGTTTTTTTTTTTTTTTTTTTGTTGCTATTTGTTTTTTAATTCTCTTTATTTTATTATATGATTATTTATGTGCACATTACATTTTAGTACTGATTAATATTAATAATCTATGGTATTTGACGAATGTGAAATTATATACTAATTTTGGACAGATACACATACAGATAATGTAGTGTTTTTTGTTATGTATAATAATATCCATTTTTACGGCGCAGTTCGTTGATTATTTATAAAAGTAATACAATTTTATCTCTCCTAATTAATTCGGAAAAAAAATAAACACCATTATAAAACCAAAATCTAAAATTTTTTTAAGTAACTATTTTTTTTTTTTTTTTTTTAAGATTCTGAGCGGAGTGAGGAATATATTTGTTTTACAGTGATATTTATTTTTTGTTTTGTTTTTTATCTGTGAACCACTTTTCTACCAGGAATTTTTTTACGATTGTCAATTTTAACAATTTTTCGGAAAGGAAATTTGACTGTGGTGGTACTTAAAGAAAGTAAATTTTTGATATTCCCATCTGTTTTTATAATAAATGGAGAAAACCGGGAAAAAACATGAAATTAATTTTTTCAAATTTTAAATATTAAGTCCTTTAAACACACGTGTTACCCAACTCTGTTCAGAATCGTTTTTCATTAGAAATGACTAATCGTTATATATAGATATACACTAAATTTCCTCTCTACCTTCTCAACTTCTCACCTACAACAGTAGCAGATGCTTCGTGCGAAATATGTCCGTTTGTTTTTTTTCTTTTTATTTCATTTTATTATATTTATAGAACTCGTACCCACAGCGCAGCAATTGGCTATAATGGGTTGATCAATACTTTTGAATTTTTCGTTTGATCATTGTTGTTTGTTGAAATATATTATAATATTATTATTTTAAAAAAAAAAAGTACTTTGAGTATTTTTTATTTACGTTCATAGTATTTAAAAAAACAATTATTCAAATACAATATTTACACAAGCGTTCGAAAAAAACGTATTCTGAATACAAGTGTTTTTAACAATAACACTGCACCGATTTGTTGATATACCCGATTATTATACCCTACACTTACATAATATTTAACCTCATTTTTAAATCGCCGCGTCACTTATCTTATAATATTATGGTGATAAGATTGTTGAAGAGAACACTCGATTATAATTAAATAACGTACCTATACTAGTACTTAATAGCTATACAAACGGCGCTAGTCGAATCACATTTATGTTTAACACCGGGACAAGAAACATACTAATACATTTTCGAAAAAAGTGAATGCACTTGCAAACGCATTTCTAAAAAAAATTCTTTTGTAGTAAATGTTTATAAATATTTAATTGCAGTACATATTGTATGACGTACTTATTTTGTAAAATACAAAATAAACAATACACTATAATACAATATTTGAGACGAATACAAGATATTAAAACTACTCAGACATTGATTTATTCCGGTAAGTGCGCGTATATTATTTGTACATATTAACAAACAATTCGTTCGTTCTTTGAAAACAATAAAATATTTTGTAATCATATATCGAAAAACATAAAGTTATCGTGTTGGGCAAACTGTTGCAAATTTTTACTTTCACGGAACGCTCGTGACAATTAACACAAATCACATCTGTTTAAAATGGTAACGTCATAAAAACAGTGTTTGAATTGGAAAAAAAAAAGAGGGCCTCAGAAGACTTAAAAAGAAATGCGCGTGCCTTGTAATAATTGAACTCAATCTAACCCGAGTGCTTTCTCCTCCGCCAGACCAATTTTCAAACATAAATCGGTAATGAATAATTTTTTGAAAACAAATACTAAGAAATATAATAACACTACTTACTGCAGGCTAACTTTTTGTCTTCTAAGAAAACATTTAACTTTTCCATTCAAACAATAACGGTTTCTGTTTATTCAGTGAAAAAACAATCGCATCCAATAGAGCTGTATTTATAGGCTCTTGTATACAGCTCTTTACAATAGTAAAATTTTCAAATCATTCTGGCAATTTTTCAGTTATAGCCATTTGTAATTTTTGGATTTAATTTTGTTTCACGTGATTAAAACTTTTTTTTAAAAACAAAATTGTAACTAATGGGGAAAAATGGGTTCAAAAACATTTTTATTCATAAGCGCTTTGTTCAAATTTGAATAAAAATGCAACATATATTACTTTCCCATCAGTGGCAAATACTGAGGTTTTTTAAGGGGAAAAGGGTGGGGATTTTATTAATAAAATATTATATAGACAATTGTAGAATATAAAAATTACATAAAAGAGCACGATCGCCTTAAAGCATCCTCTCTTGTACCCGCCACCGCACCTCATGCGTTTCATAGTAGAAGTGATTTAAGAATACTTAAATTTCTGAAAAATGTTTGAGTTGCTTCGTCCGCTCTTTCTAATTCGAACACTGCATATAAATTTTCACCATCAGATTCGAATAGTCGTAATTTTTTTTTTTCAAAGAAATTTTGGAATATTTACAATGATATTTTATTATTTCCGTTCGGAATACGTCAGATATACTTGTACAGCCGACCGTTACCGTTCGAATACAACTGTGGATTTCACTCGATTTTTCGGAAAACTCAAAACCGCCTAAATTCTAAAGGGCGTGAAATTTCATTTTTATGTACACACTTAAGCAACCGGTTAACAACCGATTCGTATTGTAACTCGCGCGTTAACCCGGTAGTCGTAGTTGTCGACCGATAAATTATGCCTACCCTAAACAAAATAAACCACGATGCATACGCGTGTGGTCGTGTCTGATAGTCCCACTTTTCCGTCGAGAAAAAATGTTAGTGAAGTGGCAACAAACCGTTTTATCGGACGTAGCGCTCCAAGCACGGCATATCTGTACACGTAAATAAATGTGTAAAACAAACAAACTACGACACACAACTATGATTTGAAACCGAGAGCACTTCACAGAGTTACAAGTGTTTATTAATTATGACATTAATAAGCATATTGCGGTCTATAACAATGTTCCGTAGACAGATTATAAGACGAAATCGGATTATCGATATTGTACATAATCGTCGCTATACGCTTCTCGTACAGTACACGACCGTGTGCACACGGGAGGAAGGCGAGAGTGATATATCCCAATCTTTACCCCACGACGTGTGCGTTTTAGATTAGATTTTTTTTTTTCGCCGTCTGTAATCGACTTTTCGAAAAGACGTCTTGCTCCGAAGTAAAGAGTACGGTGCCTTTGTTTTTCGTTGGCAATTATCGTCGCACGCGTAGTATAAATTCAATTACGTATTATATATTACATCCTGCCGTCCGACATCCGTCTTAAAACACTGACACATCACGAGTTGTTTTTGTTTTTTTGTTTTTTTCTCTAGTTCAGTAAGTCAATATATTTTCACAATATTTTACTTTTGACTCGACTAGGTTTTAAATTTATTTTAATAATAATATTTATAAACGGAAATAAACGGTTTTGCGTTAACCGACGATTTTTTTTCGTTTATTTAACTCAACAATTGACCCGATCGGGATTAACCGTTTTCACTAACTCAATCCTGCCGTCCGACATCCGTCTTAAAACACTGACACATCACGAGTTGTTTTTTTTTTTTTTTTTTTTACTAACATCATATCATATTAAATTTATAAGATTCTATGTAAATAATTATGTTAGTTACATTTTCTTTTTTGTCTACGAGAACAACTTTTCTACCAGCAATTTTGCTCCAATTCACAATTGTAGCGCTTTTTCTGAAATAAAATCTAACTATGGTGGTACTTTAAGGGCGTTTTTTTTTTTTTTATTTTCCTAGCTGTTTTCATACTAAATGTCAATAACCGAAAAAATTGATACAATATTAAACAAGTATTATTAAAGAAAATAATATACAATGCGTTTCATTCAAATGGTAACACGAAATATTTCTGTCCAGTGACCTCGGATTGAAATGGGGTTTTCAAGAGAAGATAGGAAATACTGAGATTTACATTTTGTATGGATTTTAAAATTTCATACCCTTTCAGTGTGCATATGAGCAATAAAACTTGTATTTTTTTTTTAATGGAAACACTTGATTTGAATAAACCATTTTTTTTTTTAAAAAAAAACTTATATAAATAAACTTTTACGTTTTCAAGAAAATTTTCCGAGTTACAGCTAATCACATTTTCAATTTAAATTATTGAATTTTTCAACAATAATCCTATGTTTTTAAATTCCCATGTAGTTATGTGTACTTTATTTACACTAGTAGGTTTCACTGTCATAATTTCATATTTTTAAAAGTTTATTCGTAGTTATTTACTCGGAAATGCCGAGTATCTTTTGAAATACCTATCGTTTTTCATTAGCAATGGTTAATCGTTGCGTGCAGATATACACTCAATTTTCTATTTACATTCCTAATTTCTCACTTAAAATAGTGATCCATCTACGTGAGAAGTATGTCAGTCTTTTATTATTTTTAATTTAGTATTTTTAATATGGTTAGGTTAGGTTAAAGGAAAAATATTCGTAGAGACTTGAAATTATGATAAAAAATCTTATAGATACTTGTTTTTTCTAGACATAATACCATTTTCAAATAATTTTTGCCATTTTTGAGCAATTTACAGGCATTTTAATGTTGTAATTTTTTTCGTTTTTTTTTATTTGGTAGCTACTTTGTAAATAAAATTGTTAGACTAATCAGAAATGCTTGTTTTTTGTGTATTTTTTTTTTATAATTATTTATTTTATCATTATAATAATATACAAAAATTAAATTGAGTAATTTCGGTTACCCTTAAGTATTTTAAAGAGTTTTTTTTTTTAGAGAGATATTTTTAATTTGAATAGCATAACAATGGTATGATGCCAGACAACCCATACATATTATAGCTACTTACTGAAAATCCAATTTTTTTAACTTATATTAATCCTGTATAGGTTTATACCTACACCTATTACAATCAATTTAATCGAAAAACAATGGCGGGGTAGAAATATTATTCGATACATTAAAGGACTACACAAATAAAAAAACGGACAGATTTCGCACGGTGGATGGGACACTGTTGTATGTGAAAAGTTGTAAAGGTAGGATATAGGGATATAGAAGACACTTTAATTTACATCCGTACGTAATGATAAACCATTGCTAATAAAAAATAATTTAGAGCGAAGTTTCTTTTTTACATAAACGTACATTTTACAATAAAATTTGTCCATGTCTAGAAAAAGCAAATATAAGTTTTCTCTTCAAATTTCAAATCTCTGCATATATTTTTAACTGAATTATAATAAGAAAACTAAATTGAAAACAATAAAAGAATTATTTTCATAAATTTCCCAGTTTATTTTACGGTTTTTTTTTTTGGTTTTGCTCAATTGTTAAAAAAAAACTACAAGAAAAATCAAAAAAATGACTTAGTTAATTATCAACTAGTTTCAAATGTTTATTATTATTTATCTATTGGAGAAATATTTCTGGTAGAAAACATCGTGTGTAAAATTTTAAAATAATGCAATCGTAGGCCGTAAATTTATTCGTTTTAAATTTTCCGGCATTTTTTCGGCTTTTTCCAATTATTATATGAAAACTACTCGGAAACTCCGAAAACAACTCACCACTTCATGAGTGCCTAGACCTAAAAAAAAAAAAACAAAAGAGATCTAATTTCGCCTTTTTGTCGGAGCGATATTTTTGGTAGAAGAAATATTTTGTAAACATTTTAAACGATGAAATCAATAACGTTACGGCGCGCCTTAATTATTGCCGTTTGACCTATGGTTTTCTCTCCGATTTTTCGTTATTATTTATAAAACCCCTTAGAAAACTATTATGTAAATTTTAGTTGAAGTGCCTAGTATGTTCGTGAAAATGTGGTAGTCAGTTTTATTGTCCAGTTATTCTTTAGACGAACACGCCATGGTGTTAAGACTAACAGCGCACAATCGGTTTTCATATACAAAAAAAGCATAAACATAACGACATTAAACGGTTGCACGACATTTACCGTAACGTATTATATATTATTATCAAATAAATAAACTGTAAAGCTGCAACGGTTACATTGGATTTGTAATTAAACCAACGATTTAAAAAATTTCAATAGGTACTTCCGTCACTGATATTAACATTAAACTAACTTATAATCAAAATAATATTAAATTATATCACACATAAAACATAATATATTGTAATATACATACTGTGCTCTCCCATCTGCCGGCAAGGTCTGCGCACACCTATGCTAGTCTGTAATTAGGACTTTAGTCTCCTTCCTCCAAAATCTCGAATGCTATTTACACCTACGGTATCTATAAGCGTTCTAAGAATTAAAACGAATGTTCCGTAATAACACAATGTGTATTATTTAAAAAAAATCTAAAACGAACAAATTAACTCATTATAACCAATAGTACCGATGGAAATATTGCAAAACAAACGCAATCACAAAATCATATGATAAATTAAAATATTGCGTTGTAGTCATCTCGCAGACATCGTCGTTAATCAATGAGATATATCCGATGTGCTAATCGAAAACTGTAATTTATAGGCATATAAAAAAAAACTTTTAAAATTTAAAAAATATAACATTTTTTTTTTTTTGTCTTCCTTTTATGTAACCGCGATAATATTAACAATAATCGAATGGTCGGTGTAATACGTATTTATGTCGTCTTTCCGATCGCTTTGCAAACCGTACAAACTACCAGTGAATATAATTCGATTTTGTGATGTGGTGCATTCGAATAAAAACTACAATTGGCTTACATGTTAACTATTATTACATTTGAGAAATCTACAATTTGAGAAATTCCAATATTTAATACACACCGCCGGTAATATTATTAATTTTTTTTTTTATTAAAGCTCTAAGTAAATAGAATAATGTAGGGAATTAATATTATGGAACATGAAGTTCGATGAAAACATTGATGTTCGACTACACATAATGCGTTAAAGGACAAAGGTCAGTTACCTAAACGAAATCAATAACAATTACTAGTATCAATATTATTAATATAATTTATTACTAATATTATTTTCTATTCCGAGAGCAACGAAAAAGCTATTCGTTTTACTATAACGAGTGTTTTTATTTCCCTCGGAAAACCTTTTTTCGACTAGTAAAAGTCTTCCGATTGTTTCACGTAGTATCTCAAAAGATGCGGAATTTCCGCCGGGTAATACTTTATTTAAAACATTTATTGAAACGTTCAGTAGTTTACTCCGTGGGTAATTTTCTTTTTCACGGCGCACTTATTGTGGTTGTAAGAAGGTGCTAAATTATTCGTATCTTAGGATTTTTTTCCGCTGATAGGTGGTACTTTATTTCAAAAAAAAAAATCTAGATTCCAAATAGGTTTTTTGTGAAATTTAAAAGGCTAACAACTAATTTCGATACGTCAGATACGTTATTTTCGCAGATTTCTGAATTGTCATTACTAACTACGGGCCAAAAACACACAATAACACTAATACTATCCCACTCAGTATCGTTTTTTGTTTGTATTCATTTACCGGTGTACAAAGTATAAAAACTAAATTACTCTATATATTATAAATCCTTCCTACCCAACATCAAACAAAGGACAGTGGCTCAACTTGTGAGCTGCAGTATCAACTTTTAGATTCCGAACGTAACGAGACGCTATTGGTTTTACAATGCTGTTTATTTCTTTTTCTTTCTTTGTTCTTTGTTCTAGTCTGTGGACACGTTTTCTCCTAGTAAACCGGCTCTAATGTAGAAGTGTATCATCTTTTCTGAAAGCTTAAGTTGTCTAGATTGTACTTAAAACTGGTCATTTTTTTGATTTTCGATGCCATTTTTAAATAAAACCACTTAGGTGGGAAAAAACGTAGGAAAACGTACAATTTCACGATTTCATTATTTTATAAAAACACGGACGACGTTTTCTACCAGAAAAAATGATTTAATCGAAAAATCACCGAATAGCTTTTTTGTTGTTTTTTTGATTTACTTTCTTACGGTGTAATCGACAAAACTTTTGAGCCACTTTTGAGCGTTTAAAGAGTTTTAATTTTTGGAAGTTTTTTTACTATAATTCGGTTATAAATACACGTAGAGACTTAAAAATAGGTAATAATACTTATATTAGATTTATGTAGACGTGGTAAAATTTCCAAAATTATCGGACGACTTTTTTTTTTTTAATAAACGTTTTGAAATGATATTTAAATGAAAACGGCAAAAAAATTACGGCACTTCAAATTATGTACTACCGAACTGCGTTCCGAATCATGTTTCGTCAAGCAATTGTTTATCGTTGCTTACAGATATAAATGAAATAATCTTATGCATGCTACCTTTCCAACTTCTCACCTACAACAGCTGCCGCTCCCGTCACCAGTATCAGCAATTTTTTTTTTTTAATTATTGTTTTTAATCATTTTTATTTTTATGATACCTAATTAATTGTATTTTATAAAATGTTGTCCACAAAAAAAAAAAAAAAAGACCGTACTGTTTTACCGTAAATTTTCTCGTTTTTCATTCAGAAAAAGTGCTATTATTGAAAATCGGAGCAAAATTGTTCGTAGAACAGTTGTCCGCAGAAAAAACAAATAAACATTCTAAAACTAATACATTTCTCGCATCACTCAGAATCTAGAATAGACAACAACATTATGTTAAAACCTTTTCGATCAGTACACGTACACTAGAGAGACGCTAAAATGTCAACATTTAACAATATTAAGCGAACTAACGAGGAAATAAATTCCGCTTGTAAACATTATCACACCCCACTGCACATTTCTACATTAGGACTCGTTAGAACGAGAATTTTTTTTCTCGTCTACCGTACGTACTTAATTTAAGTAACAATTTATAAACTATATTGTAACCGAATGCAATGAAATATTATTGGAAAATTATTCAATATTATGTTATCTGTCGGCGACAATCAAAAAAGTGGTTAATTGATTTCTCGTTGAACCGCAGTGAATACGTATGCATTTTAGAATTGCATAGACAACGCTATTGCAGCCAGTTTCTAGAAATACCGTTGATTTTTGTGATATACTTGTTACTTTCACACAAAACTTGTTGCTTATATGCCGCCGCCAATATAATTTCCCGTACATTTTGAACAATAATTAATATTATTTTTTTTTTTTTTTCAAATAATACCATGACGGATTTAGTCTTATCGAACGCCAGTCGTGCCATTGTAAAACCGTTGACCCCGATCCGCATTATTATTTATTGCACCTATCGATAACAATTATCCTCAGTTCTGCGTGTGCGACACAACGTGAATAGTACTGCAATATCGGCACGTAACGTGTTTTATTACACAATATACCTACTAATTATTGTGCATAATTAATCTATAACAACAACGGTTTATTAATGATTAAAAAAAAAAAAAAAATAAACCACGATCACTTCAATGTTTCAAAATATATTGCCGGATATTCTAGATTCGTCAATCTACACCGCTTTTCTGTATTTTTCTGTTGCTACCGATAGCAAACACTACCGAATAGAACCGCGTCAGTGTCATTATTTCTGCATGTACCGGGCCTATTACAATCTAACAGTTTTAATCTCAAATCATTCATTAGCAACAGTGACAATAACTTATAACGGTGTGCGGCTTGTATCTATACAGGATGTCCCATCGTGTTTAACGGGTTTTTCTGGAACGGTTAATATTCAATTTGTTTACATTTTTTTTTTTCCCCAATTCGCTTTCTTTTTCGAGATGGACGTATATTTGGAGAACAGATTTTCGTTAAAATTCAATTTTAAAAGTTATATATTAAAAAAAAAAAAAAGAATAATAATAATAATATTACACTACACTCGATTTTTTTTTATTTTGACCATTTACTAATATTTATATTTGTAGGGTACAGCGAAAAACCAGAAATGTCACTTACAAAGAACAAGGCTAATAGTAGTGTATTAATCTAACACTTATCTGGTTATATAAATTAATTATGTAATTTTTTTTTCCTGTAGGTCTAAACTTCTGGCATTCATTACTTTCGATTAATCTCGTTTTTTCGCCGTTTCGTTCTCATTTAAGATACGATACGTGAATACAAATTATTTGATACCAATATCGCTATTTTGAAAAAAAAATTGACATTTCTGGTTTTTTCCCTGTACCCTACAAGTTTAAACTTGTGTCAAATTTTCTGTTAAATCTGATATTTTTATCCACAGAGGTTCCGAATAAAAATTACGTTAAAGACTCGCAAAATTAAAATATACATAAACAGCTCAAAAACGACTCAAATGTTTTGAACATTTTACCACGTCTAAAAAAAGCAAATATAAGCCGTAACTATTTTAAATAATATAATCAATGTACTGTAATTTGAACATATTTTATTTTTCACTTTTTTTTGGATTTTCCTAATTATTATGAAAACTACTTCATGTATCAAAAAAAAAAAAAAAAATACTTTGTTCATCGGGCTACGTGAAGTTAGCGGGCGCAGTAACATCACTGAATTCCACTCTAGTATCAACATTTAGTAGTATTTATTAGTATCATTTTAATAACGGAAAAATATGACATATCAAATAAAAATTACATATCAACTGCCTACCTATAAAAAGCCTAAAACTAATTGGAATGTTTTTGAAATGCATACTTATCTTTGTAGAAAATACAATTATAAATTATCATGTCCAGTGACGTATATGGGGTTCTTCAAGTCTGGGTACCCCCGTTCTCTGACCTGCTCTTTGTATTATTATTATCATTACTTGATATCCCTATCAAAACATGTCGGTCAAATTTCAAAGGTGAAATTAATTTCATTAGATCCGCAAAATAAAAAAGTATATTTTTTTTAAATTTAGTGTACAGTTTAATGGCAATATCCAGGAATTAATAGAATTTCACCGGTCATTAAGATAACAGAAATACCTGCAGCCAAAGATGTTGTTGTCTTTATTTCTGAACTATGTAGTACTTTTTAAAATCTATTTAGAGTTTATCAGCATAGACAATCGTCCGTTATAATATAACTATTATTTTGCCATTCGCATTTCCGTCGACCGCCACGATCCACTGTCCACGACCGTACCAGGCTTAGGTGGTTACTGAATAAAGTAAGTATTTATTCAAATAATTAATGTTCATAAAAAATCATATAATTATAAAATATGATACATTATGTAGGTACCCAATATAATATTATAGCCGGAGAGATTTCGCGCCGTTGGTCCGGCCGACCGAGACACAATGGATTTTTGCGCAGGTATGAAGGCCCTAGTTTAAAACCATTTTTTTTTCTCGATAATATTTTCAATTACACCTATTTTATGATAAAAGTAAAATATAATAAAATTGATATAAATATTAAATTCTCAAATAAATCTTTCTTTCGGTATTTAAGATATTGAACGTGCGCGTGGCCGTGTGATCTAATTTCGAATGGTTTCTTCACGAGCATCGTAACTTTTAGCACACGAGATGATTTCGTGTATCTAATATTTAAATTTATAGGGCGTTGGACTATCAGATTTTCTTCGAAAACACCTGGTACGATGATCACTATCATTATCGGTGTAATGGTGTCGTCTCTTGTACGAACCGATCTTGCCGGCTTAATTATCTCAAGTTATACAACGGTTCGATTTTAATTTTGGTGACGAATATTTGTACTTCTAAATTTTTGTTACCCCCGAAATACCATCCAAAATATGCCACATAACCGTGGCAATCAAATTTTAAACTAATTGATATGGATATTTTTTTCACGTTTTATTCGCATCATGCAATATAACTAACTATGGTAGTAGCTAGCGACATTTTAAACTTTTGTTTGTTGTTGAAGACAAGATTTAAAAAGCGAACGTATTTCGCATGATGGGTAGGCCACAGTTGTATGTGAGAAGTTGGGAAGGTAGGACATGGAGGGAAATTTAATTTGTATCTGTGAGCAACGATAGACCATTGCAAACGAAAAATGATTCGGGAGGAAGTTCGGTTGTACATGTTTTGAAACGGCCCGTAATATTATAACAGTCTAACAATTTTATCCACCGAGTACCTACTAAGTAAACGTTACGTAAAAAACGCGCAAAATCAGATTGTCTATAAAAGCTTAAAAAAATAGCTCAATGTTGACTCAAATTATTACCGTTCGCAAGCACTAAGTCAACATTAAATTTTGATACTACAGCAGTTTTTGGTGGTGGTATCGCGTCCGCTAACTTCACGTAGTGGACGGAGGATAAGCCCCGCGTAACTTTTTTTCTGGACAGAGCACTAATTTTGCAAATGGTACCGTTGGCTAGCACTAAATCAGCAATACATTTTGATATTAAAAACGATTTTAATGCTGGCAGTGCGACCGTTGTGGGCAATTTCGAAACATCAGACATGTCGTCGGAAAACAGAGCACCAATTTTGAAAACGGTACCGTCCGTAAGCACTAATCATTAAATTCTGGTACTACAGCGGATGTCGGTGCTTGTACTGCGTCTGCGTATGTGAAGTTGGCGGACGGAAGCTGAGCGTCCGCGTAACTTTTGGATTGAGTACTAATATTGAAAATATTTCAAATATTACCGTTCGCGAGCACTAATTCAGCATTAAATATCGGCACTAGAAAGACAATTAGTGCTCGATTTTCATCCGCTGACTTCACGGAAACGCAATACATTCTAGTCAATTAATTATGCGTAAACTGAAAAAAAAAAAAAAAACAAAAGCTGTTACACGCTTTTTTCAAATAAATATATATTTATATATACAGTACTTATGGATATACAATATTAAATAACTTTTAATTTTCAGAAAATCCAAAAAATATATACACAATAACGTATCTATAAGATACCACCTATGTCTAGTGATACCGGGTTTAAATATGGCATTAAATCCACTGTTTCTCAAGTAAGTAGACGTCTGACATTTCTTATGTACTTATTTATAATTAGTAATTATTATTTCAATACAAAAACAATTAACAATAACGAATGAGAATGCGGACCGCGTCACAGTTAAAATGGAATCGAATATTACCGAACGTTTTGAAACCGTGTAATATTCGATGGTACCGCATTATTGACTGTATCTGCAGTTACCGTTAATTTGCCGTCCGAAAAAATGTCAATAGAAAGCCTATATTGTAATATTACCGTTAATCTAATTGGCCAACTGCAATAACTGACTCGTTGCTGCTGTTGGCCGGTCAGCGACCTGTGTATTTGTTTTAAACTCGATAATGATTTATGATAAAACAGTGTTTGGCTATAATCGGAGCTAGTTTCATACAAGTCTGCATTGGCATAGAACTGCTATGCACGACCATCATTATCGGAGCACTACAGAGCGATCCCAGAGACGAAAAAGAATGGCTGACCATGTCCAACGAGGAAGCGTCTTGGTTCGGTCGGTATTTCGATTATCTATACCCAATACATTTATACAAACGTAACCATTCGTCTTATCTTGAAATAATTTATTCGCAAACAATAATAATACTGTGTTAATGGTCGTTGTTACAATTGCTCGCCCGACTTCCGTTTAAGTTTAGCGGACACATTTAATGGCGGCTAGATTTTAAAATTGCGTTACTACAATGTCTTACATTATACTAAGTTTGGTCTCTAACTACTGTCGGTGACTTGTGAGTTGTTCGCTCCAGCTCGTTTAACATAGACCTCTAAAAGACAGATCCAATAGTACAATATTAGATCACGAATTATTATCGTTCGCTATCTAGTTTGATACCCGCGTCCCGCATATAATATCGATACAATCATTTTCCGCCATATTCGTGGGCATTATAATTTTACCGCTTACACTATATTATTATGGTATTAGGATAGTGCGATACGTTATCTTATGGTAGTTACGCGGACAAGAGAGATCGACTGATAGGGAGAGCACGATTTATCACCATTCTTACAATAAGTCCCACGAAAATGGCAAGAGTAAATTATAATAAATTGCACACAAACGAATCTGCCCGCGGAGTTCTGTGTACAATGGCTCTGTTTTTTTCCGAACTTACACGCGGGTGTGACACACATCAGTATAAAAATTAGAGTATTCGAGGTGTTTGCGTTGTCTATGCCAAGAGTGACACGTATCGTTCTAATTGTGATACGATTTAAAATGATGCTGCGGTATGCGCGAAAAATCCGATACTCTGGTGATAGGGACTCCTCGAAAATCTTGTATATTGGAAGCGACTTATTTCATTGTTAACCAACGAAAACTGTTGTACTGTGAAGGCACATATTTTTCTGTAGAGACACCGGACCAAGAATGGGATGGTATCGGGCTAATTTTTTGACCACGAGCCCGCAAACATGATTCGTGTCGTGTGCACATGCATCTTGGCAAAAATAGGATTTACAATGGGGTGACATTCCCCTCAGACTAATAATTCATATAGTAGCTAATAGGTACCCCTCTACATATATATTTATTTTTAGCCATTGTCGTCTCTCAAAAAAATTGGTTATTTGTGCGTATGATAGCAAGTATAAAATTATGCACGAAGGGTATTTTCATTGAAATAAAAATATAATTGTGACGAACAAGTCGACGAGCGAATTGAGAAGTTTTTTTTTCAGTTTTATAATAGGCCGGCAAAAACTTTTGTCCCTCTCTCAAAAACCGAAATGACGCTACTGATTACACTTCAATTTGGATTCCACGGATATTCTATTTTTATTTAACGACCGTGTCTTTAGTTTTCAATAAATTCACGGCTTACTTAACGAGACTGCGGCGAAAACTCATTATTGTGGCAACGTGAGAACGTATTTCTAGTGACTGCATATTGTGAGCTCCAAATTAAAATGTACAATATTACAAAAATATTATAATTTCTAAATAACATCAAAATACATAAAGTGTGATAAATCGCTGTCTTATAAAAATTACTTGAACGAACGTATAGTAAGTAATATTTTACGTATGTCAATGTCTGGTTGCCGCAAAACCGTGCGTATTCTTTTCAATTTTCGTTATTCGTTTTTCACCAATGGTAAATTTATCGGATATAATATTTATTTTTTATTACAAACAAACGTTTTAACCCGCATCATAAACTACTAAACAATTTAACAAGTAAAAAAAAAAAAATAAATAAACTCGGAGGGGTTTTGGAGAAGCTATTGAAATCTTTGGGAGGTCCAAGCCCCTAAAGCGCCCCAATCTCTTATTTGCGCCTATGACGCCAGCTCAAAGCGATTCGACTGAAAGTTAATTAAAATGTAACGGGACATTGTAGCAACGGCCCCGACCTAATTTTATGTAACCTGAATTAAAACGCGTCTTCCGTCTTATTACGGGTACTGCAGGCAGCCTCTTGTATTTGAGCACGCCGCTGGGAAGCGCGCTGTCTTCGCTGGTGCTCAATCGTCTGGGCCACAAAAACTGCATGATATTATCCAACCTGCCGTTCATCGCTTCGCATCTCATGATGGTTTACGCCGATAACATGGGCACCCTGTACGCGAGTTCGGTGCTGATGGGCCTGAGCATTGGGTTCGCCAGTGGCCCGTTTACCGCCTACATAGGCGAAGTGTGCGAGCCGAAGTTACGGGGCGCGCTCATGTCGGTGACGAATATCTTCTACTTTTTCGGCGCGACGTTGTTTACGACGACCGCCGCCATCACCAAGCAGTGGAGATTGGCCGTGCTGATAAACTTATTGATCCCGGTCCTGACCATACTCATTTTGCTCGTGGTTATTATTTTTTTTATATTATATTGTCAAATACGCTCTGCTCCACCCCCGACCCGTCCAACAGAATATACCGGGTGATCCATTTAAGTCGTGAGCGTACGAGATGTTTCACTTTTAAGTTAGGTCGGAGGAGGGTTAATACATTCCGAAATAATAAGTGTACCCACCCAAATGGATCACCCGGTATGTCTTCTCGTATTATTATGGTTACGGTCTCAGAGAATAAGGTCGGTGCAAACAAATAATTCTTTTGTTTTTTTTTTTATTCATTTACAAATATATAAAATGTGAACATCGTTAAATTAACACGAAAAACTGTCAGTTTTCCAAAACTGAAATTTAAATTATACATTTGAGAAAATTAACATCGACGAAATTCAGTTTGAAGCATTTTCGGGAAAAAATGTAAAAAATTGATCTGATACAACCTCAATTAATAAAAAATAACAAAGAGTAAAAAGCGGGGGGGAGGGGCTCCGACCTTATGTTCTAAAATCGTCACCTAAAACCGTGATAACCGCTGTTTCGAGAAATCGATCTATATTTTATTCTAGAGCCCGGATTCGCCCATGTGGTTGCTGACCAAAGGCAAGACCGACAAAGCGAAACGCACGCTGGGCAAGTTGAGGGGATGGGTAACGTACGAAAAGTGCTCCTGCGAATTTCAAGAGATGGTCGTCTACACTTCCACGAACATAAACACGAGTAATTGTTCGCGTTTTATTTCTCGGTTAAACATAAACATGTATAGGTTAGGTAGTCAAGTAGACAGTGGCGTGGCGTGTACTCCTGAATCGTCTCCCAAATGCAGGCAGGTGACCTTTTTTCACTCCGATCGCCACCGGGTGTTTTCGGAGACAATTCGAGTATACTCAAACCGTCCACTCGAATCGCCTCTCATAGTACGCCTAGACTAATTAATTAATTAATATATCGATAATCGACGTGTACTATCGATTATTATATCGATTTCCGTAGTGTTCAAAAATAAATCTTAATTGATAAATTAAATAGAAATCAGATTTCAAAATTTCAATACTTAAAACTGTTAACAAATACATTTAAACCTCGGAAACATACAACATAACTAATTTAAATTTAAATTTTTTACTATAAAACATAATAATATTTATTTATTGATTGTTTAATATTTTTTATTATTATTAATTACTGTTGTATTGGTACTGTAAAACATAATGCTATTTCGTCTAAATTATTATTTTTTTATTGATTTTTTAATACGTGCAATTTTGATTCAAACATAAACCTATTTGCTTTTTTGATATCGATTTATTACCTAACACCGTGTATTAATGTCTGCTAACGACATGTGTACTAATACCGTGTACCTAATACCTGGTTATGTAAAATTGTTTTTAGTTTTAAAAAAATCGAAATGGAAATCAATTGAATCGAAAAAATTGTCTCGTTAAAGTACCAAGTAGATATAATTTCCTTTCAGAAAAAGCGCTACACTTATACATACATTGGATCAGTATTTCTGGCAGATATTTTGTACACGGTATGGAAATATAAAAAAAAAAATAAACATCATTGTAAAACCAATGCACCCCTCTCTTGATCGCGCATCTAAAGTCAAGTGTTTGTATTGATTTTCTAATATTTAAAACGTCATGCGTACAGACAGTCAAACCATCGAAACCGGCAAAGACGACCACGACGGCGGTGACGACGAGAGTCCGTGGAGACAACTGTTGCGGCCCGAAGTGTACAGGCCTTTTCGGCTGATAATGATTTACTTTTTTTATACGGGTTTGTTGACCGGCACGCCGTTCTCGCCGTATTTGAATAGCGTGTTTTTGCAATTCGGCGCAGATATTGACGTCAAATGGACCATAGTGAGCATTGGCGTTCATATTTTAATACGCGATTGTACAATTATAATTATTTCGAATTTAAATATTAAATACCGCATCCGTCTCTGTATTGATATTACGCAATTTAGACACTCTTGTACATCTCAGCCATGTTCGCGGGCATACTGACGGTGTTTTTGGTGAACATACTCGGCAAACGGTTCCTCACATTGTTGACCGTGTTTATTTGCGCCACGTGTTACATATCCATCGGTTTAATCGGCCGGTATAGGACGAGTCCAAATCAGATAACGTCGTGGTTGATGCTGCTGCTGTATCTCACTAGTGTTTTCGTATCGGCGTTCGGTGTACTGCCCATCTCGTGGATTCTTCTGACCGAAGTGTTTCCCATGAAGTAAGTACAAGGTTGAATATTAATATTAAATTATACTACGCCCGCGTGAGCAATGCTCGAATTAGAAAAATAAAAGAAGACAGACTACGAGACTTGAAAATAAAAAAACAAAAGTCCCTATTTAATAAGGCTAGCTAAGTTTCGGCTTACATAAATATTTATTTGAGATTTTTATGATACGATAGATTTACCATATGGTGTGTGGTTTTATGTTGATTAATGATAGAAAATATACAGGCGCGCATGTTGTCTAATTGATGCAATGGGATCGATTTATTTTTATTTCCTTTGTTGTTTTTTCTATAATGGAAAAACGAAACCGAACGACGTTGTGAAAACGGTAATATTTACAAAATAACGGTTTCTGTTATATTCGATTTTATTTTATGGTTGTGAAAAGTAATCGCAGTGGCCTGACATTTCACCAAAAACGTCTATAATATTCTTCCGAGACACGATACAATTTTAAAAATCTCTTGACAAGTGTTTAGTTATTTATGGACATTTGAAATTTTCGGGATTTTTAGATTTTCGTCCATGCGAAATTGAATATAAGGTTTTTAATGAGTTGCAATTGTAGTTGTGAAAAATAAAAAAAGTCGACCGATATGTATTAATGTATTTATAACTGTTTAAACTTGAAATTTTTATTGCGTATGCATTTTGATAAATTTAAAAAAAAATATCGTCCCGTGCATTCAAATTAAGATAAGTAGTGGAGGTATCCTAAAGTGTCTGAACAATTTTTTGAGGTACGGAGTCCCCCTATGCCCCATTCCAATTCGAACTCTACGTGTATTTATAATACAGAGTGATAATTATTTTGTTCAAAACAACCTACTGATTATTTTATGCAGGAACACAACTGAAAATTAAAATTATCAAAATTAATTTGCGTTAAAAAAATTCATTCCGTCTCTGTGGGTAAGCATGTGAGGCATACAATTCAAACATATACTTATGTTAGCAAGAATTTGTATTTTTAGCTATATTTTTTTTATTTTATGGTAAATCTTAAAACGTCCCCACACGTCATATAAGACGATACAGATATTTATTTGTTCAAATTGTTGCGACTCGCCCGACGATAGCGTCAAATGGGATAACTCTGTAACTTTTGCACGGGCATTTACGGTTTACACAGTGTTATTTATCGCCGATTCAGAATTTCAATTTTTAAACGCTATTTGTATGCGCGTCCTTCGTAATATTCGAACGCATGTGCAACATGTACAATATACATGTGCAACCAGTATGTACGTAATTTAAAGACGCATGTGCGTTTCACTGTGTGTATTATAATGTTATACTATGACAATAAAATTACATTTTGTATTCCTAACGTTGATTTCAGGAGCCGAAATCTAACTTGCGGCATTTGCGCGACGCTGAATTACATTCTTTCCTTCTTCATGACCAAGTATTATCCGGATTTAGTCACCGTAATGGATTTTTACAATATATTTACCGTGTTTGGCGTTACTGGTTTGTTCGGGTTTGTATATTTTTATTTTTATCTCCCTGAAACGGAAAACAAAACTTTACAAGAAATATCCAAATTTTTCAAATAGTTTTTGTGTAAATCAAATTGCAATTTTTTTTGTTTAAATGGTACGTGTTGTAACATAATAAAAACACTTTTGTGCGTGTAATTTTCTTTTCCTCCTTACATCTTGATATACGTGGTACAGTGATTTATTTAGTTATTTACTATGCATTGAGAAAGGAGAAAAAAAATGTTAAAACTATAAACACATTTTTTTTTTTTTTAATGCGTGTGTTGATTTTCGGAATAATTTTAAGTTTTTTTTTTTTTTTTCAATTTTGATTTAATACTTTGCTAGACCGATTAATAATAATGATCGGGAGCCGTGAATTGGTCACCACTGAGCTAGACAATGACGTATCACACGCAGTCTTGTTAAATATTCGAATAATTGTATTTAAATACACTTTGACAGTTGTATTTTGAACACTTTAAAAATCATTTTATTTTTATCGTGCTTGTATAATACGTGTCCTCTGGGGGTTTCAACTATTCAACCCAAACCCTACCGTTTTTACGATAAAATTTTGCCATTTTTTTTTTTTTTTTTTGTAGTATCTTATTGTAGTAAGTATAGCTGCGTTTGTAGTATGGTATTGTATTGTTACGCTGGTGCCTAGTATTCGGTTTTCTATATTGTCTAGGAAATAATTACATTTCTATAATACGAAATATGTTGGGGGTGGGGGAAATTCGACTCTACAGCGACGACGGAGCTCTGCTGCTCGCGGGTTTTTTTTGTTTCGAATTTTTTTTTCCCCGTTCACGTTCGAATATACATACGTATAATACGTTTTCGAACAGACGCCGAATAATATCCCGACGACGACGGCGACGGCGGCGGCGGCGGCCGCGGCCGCGGTGTCTGCGGTCCTTGACTATCACCCGAAACGCCTTGACCGTCCTCGACGCGGTGACGCGGAGTCAAAACACACATGCAGTATAAGTTACGACTCCGTATTAAAAACTGGGTACACTGGTACAGCTCCGTACAGATGACGAATACGATGCAATGATCTTCCGGTGTGCTTAGGTACTGCGATAATATTCTTACGCGCCAAATCCGTTTGTCCGTTTAACCGCTGTAAACACTGAGGGCGCGATAAATTTTAACCCGTTCGCCCGTGTATCGGATACGAACAGTATTTCGACTCTGCCGACAAAAATATAACCGTCGTTTCCGGTCGCAATATGGCCGAAAGCTACAATAAACCGCCGAAGCTGGACGAGGAGAGCGGTGCCTGCTGCAGCAACAACGCGGACGAGTACAACACGTTTAAATCGTCCTTTGCTCAAGTACGTGTCATTATATTATTTTCACGTTTAGTTTCGAAATGTCACGGCTGCGGATCGGAAAATGATCTTCAAGCGTCCCTGCGCCGATAAGTTGTTGAACCGATAATTGATTGGCGCGAACAGCCGTTATTTTTTACGGAACACCTAACATTATTATGTTTATAATTTAAACTCACAGGCATTGATCATTCATAATCCGACTAACCGAAAAATGCGTACGATTTTGTCGTTTGTCAAAAATATAATTGAGAGAGGTGTAAGAGTATTTCGGTCGAATATTCGTGGTATAAGGAATTGTTTTTTTTTTGAATTGTCTCAATGCGGCTGTAATAAAGTTTGACGACGAGCTTTCGTTCGTCGATGTGAACTCTATTACAGCTATAATATGCGATAATTTGTACAACAAGGAAAACGATATTATATTTCACGATTAAAAAATATTTCTGATAACAATAATATGATGTGTTTCGACTTTTTGAGAACGCACAGCGAGTTTTAGGGTATTAGCCATACGTAATATCGGTATTGGTATAATATATGAAATGAAAAAAACAAATTGTAAAAAAAAAATGCTGATACTGCCGATGGGTGACCAATGATTTCGTTCATGTGTAATTATGTGTAATTTATATATCTGTACGCAACGATGAACGATTCTGAGCATTATTAATCGTATTTTTAACCTGATCTGACCTGACCTTACTTTGTTGCCAAGGGAACCCAGAAATCGATAAAAATTGCCTGAAATCCCATTCGTTAGAAAAGCTAAAAGGAAAATCAAATAATGACCTCCCTAATACACCGACTCGATCAGCAACTGGTACAAGAAGGTAAACGATTTTAATTGGTGCAAGATTTCTGGTTGGATTATTTTTCGCGGACACAAAAAAACACACATAGTAAAACCAATACGTTTCTCGTTTCGCCTAGAAAATCGCAAACATCGTTGGCTCCGCGCTTGAATGAAAAAGTCTACCGTGATGTTCCATCACGGACCACGACTCTGAATGCGTATAATAAATTATCGGTGTATTTTGCTAGAAAAGTACAAACTGATAGCGTGTGCTTTGTTCAACAGTATGAACAGTCTAAAACGCGTGTGAATTTAACTTGTATTCGATTTAAAGTACACTCTTGATATACATCAACCCATTTACCGTTAGTTATCTGCAAACTAAAAAGTATAAATTAAATTATGTAAATAAATGTTTTTAGTACATTCTTTTCGACCAATCCAAATCGTTTTGCCCAGTATTTTATAAAACGACCTATAATGTTATTTTAAATTTTTTTTTTTTTCTACATTTCCAACGGAATTATAAAATACATTAAAATAAACCACACGTTTATTAGCCCTTTGAACGCATATTTCGGTCCGCGTTCTCTTAATTTATTCGCAACCATCAATGCGATTTATTCGGAAACGGTTAAACGTATAACGATTAAAAATACAACATCTACACGAGCGCAAATTATAGACTGCGGAATCGCCTACGTACGACTGCGTGCAATGAGTACAAAACATTGGTCGTATCAAAAAAAAAAAAAAAGAAAAAACCAACTGACAAACAAATATGAAAATAAAATATTTTACAACAATATATTGGAAACCGGATTAATGATCGAACGAATAAATGTATTATTGTCAACAACTCGTTGACTGTACGACTGTATGCGACCAAACTTCACGTTCGGTTTTTAAACGCCGCACACAAATTATCGCGAAAGTAAAAAATTATCAATTGCATCGGTTTTCGCTTCATAAAAGTGTGTAAAAAACATGTTTTTGTTTTTGTTTATTTAATCTATACTGCCGGCCATACGCAAACCGATTATTATTCTTCCGATGTTTGATACGGAAAATGCGTATCAATGTTTAGTTTTGGATCGTGTGGCCAATACGTGTCCAAATAATAATATTTGTTAATAACACCGAACAGTGATAATATTCGATGTAGTTAATTTATATCATAAATCTATTATTCATCGTTTATCATTAAATAATTACTACAAATAAGCGCGTGCGGCGAAATATTAAATTAAATAAGAATGGGTTACTTAATGGAACCGCGTAAACAGTTTTCTTTTAAGGGGGGGGGGAGGGAAATTTGATTTTATACTCAGGGTGTCCCACGGAGATCTTATCAAAACTTCGTTTTTTTTTAAAAAATACTAATCATTACTAGAGCCTTGCGCTACGTTAAATTTATTTTTAACTAAAAATAAACTCCGGTACTATAAATTTTGATGATGGAGTCATTAATTTTCTGAACAATTTTCGAATTTTATGGAAATTTAAATAAAGTTTTCATTTTCACTATATTGACATTATCGATTTACCGATTGGTCGATGAAAATGAACTCTGATGAGATTTTATCGGGTTGAATTTCAATATGCATTTCATCGTGTTGATGTTGCGGGACAGTAGCGAATCTATAGAAGAGGGGAATATGGAGTCCAGGGAGTCTGGTTCCTCCAGACAACGATATAATTTCAGTAAAATATCTAAAAAAAACGAGCGATCTATTAATAAATAACTTTGAAATGCATATGATTTTTCAGGACCACTCCCTAAAAAATGTCAAAAATGGCTGCTGGAGCAGGGTGATTTTTTTAGTTCTAAAGACCAAAATTCAACCAGCCCTGCAGATAACCCCGAACGAATCTAAGGGCAATATCGAACATTTTTATCAAGGGTATGACTTTCAATGACCGCCCCTACGGTTTTCATGCTCAAATGTTACAATTTCTTTCTTTCTTTTTTTCTGAAGTAGTATCATATAATATATATTATAATTTAGTGGTGTTGTATACTATCACGGTACCTCTAGAATAATTAGAATTAACAGAATATTTCCATAATGCGAAACGAGAGGTGGAAAAGTGGGGCGACAAAGTCAAGATTCGACGGGAGTTCTGTTCTTGTGAGTCATTTTGCCGGGCCGCATGTCGGCCCCGATCAGATTCGAACGTAAATGTAATTACTTATTATTTTTATTCGTTTGGATAATCCAGTGGTGACCAACTACGGCCCACGGGCCGGGTCCGGCCCACGGTCATTTAATAATAGGCCCGCCAAAGCATTAAATAGAAATTGAAAAAAAGAAAATAACTTCAAATTTCAAAAATTAACACTCACATTAAAAATACTTAACATTTTTTTTTTCTCGTTTATAACGATCAATAAATGATGAATAATTAAATAAAACGCCGCACAGTGAGATTATGTACCTACAATAAAATACAATATTCCATTAACTTAATGGCCCGCCAAGAATTTTTGTTAAAAAAGGTAAAAGAAAAGTCGGTATCACTACTGGGATAACCGAAACGATGGTAAACGTTTTGACTGTTGCACTCTCGATTTCGATCATTTACATTAACAACGGCCTTTCCAAAGCCGAAAGGTTGCGATATTGTAATATTTATCAAGAAACAGACCGGGGTCCGCGCGTCATTGGAGCGTATAGAAAGCCGGAACAACGCCGTCAAGGATCTTTGGTATTAAAATAATAATCTCAGAAACTAGATTGATGTCGACCTCACGCTGTGCGCTTAAATAATATAATAATAATAATATTTTATCGTAGCAAAATACAAGTATCATATACGCGAATGCCGTTCGTACACACGTGAATATAGAACACATGAATACACGTCGATGTCGGGCCGCGCGGGCACTTCTTATAGTATACGAATGCGTAATATCCGCCGTCTCGTCGTGCCCGACAGTCGAACGAAACGTATTTCAATATAAATTTTCAAAAAAAAAAAAAAAAAAAAAAAAAAAAAAAAAAAAAAAAAACGAGAACAAAAAAAGTATAAACGATACAATATAACGAGGTCGGGCGGTATGGATAACGGCCGCGACGCGAATCGCGCAAAAAGTTCGACTTCCGACGGACCTTGTCCGCTCGCGGGTATAACGTTATAACTAGGGTTAGGATGTTTCTATGCATTTAAAATCTGCAAAAAAGCGTTTAAATCGTCAAAAAAATCACATAAAAGTATTTAAAAAAGCAAAAGTAGCAGAGGATTCTTAAAGTCCCTCCTCTAACGGTTTGAATCCTACTTTTTTTTTTCAATAACACGTATAAATTTATTTGAAAAAAATTACTATGTAATAATCATTTTTGTAGTTAAAAATAGTTTTTATTTAATAAGTTAGAATCATTAAAGGACTTTCAAACCCCTCTACCATTATATTTCTTTTAAATATTTTTTAACTTATCTTTTAAGACTTTTTTTGACGTTTTTAAGCTCGTTCTGTGGATTTTAAGTGCATAAACGTCCTAATCCTAATTATAACATTACGATTTCGATCGAATTAAAAACGTCATGTAAAACTACGATTGTACGGTCAAAATTAAAAAAAAAAAAATCCGTAATCGCACTGCTTACACTACTAAAGAGCAGAGGCGTGGTGAGTACGTAGGCGGAAATCGGAGGGAGTTTGGAAGGAACCGAGCCGACCCCCAGGAGTTGAAAATAGAGGTTGCAAATATTCATAAAGCCACCGACAATAAATATTGTATTATAAACGTATTATTGTACAATTTATTCGTGAGAAATATTACCTTTTTTTAAAACCGTTTAAATTTAAAATGTGCAACAAATAATAATGTTTTTCTAAAAAATTAAAATTCATAATTCTAATTGTCATATTAAAGTGTGCAATGTAACGTAAAATTATACAATTGCACTCGAAGAAAATTGAAATATATAAAAAAATATTCTTAGTAAGGAAGTTCTTTGTGAGCGGTGTTATAAAGTACTTACATCATAACATTTTCGGTTCGAGTAATTATTAAATCATAGTCTTTTTCTTTTTTAATAATTTCTGTTTTGAATGTCGTTTTAAACTCTCCTCTCCTCTCCCCCCCTCTCCCAGAATTACGCCGCATTTCCGCCAACGGTTGAGTGCACATTTCCGGTCACTGGAATCAAGTGAATTCCGCTGACGGGGAAGTACTTAAAACTAATGGCGATTACCAACACGGGCAGATAATATCGGCTCACGGCTTTTTTCCGGTAATGTAGAAAATATTTCGGCTGGCCACTACTCAAAATCAATAATCTACAATGTTCCGCGATCGAGCGATAGCAGGTAGGTACGCGGTGGATGAATCATAAAACAAACTGTGTGTGAAAAAAAAAAAACACACACACATACGTAACTAAATGTAAACAAAAAATGTAAAAAAATCGTTTCAAATCGAAATCGAATAATCGTTGTGCAGCGTGATTAATGACGCGCTATCCGGTAGATATCTGCAGCTGTATAGTGGTAATAATATCGTAAACCGTCGTAAGGTCACACGACGTAAAAAAAAAAAAAAAAAAAAAAAAAAAAAAAAAAAACGAAAGTTCAACCGCGACTGCGCGTCGTCGCGCGGGCGTGTGTATTACGTACGTCGCGCACGCCGCGAGATCTATTGTGCGAAAAAGGAACCGGACCGCCGTAGATCGCTCACGTACGCTTTGTTCCGGCCCGATGTATTCCGCCGAAAACGCAACGCAAAACGGATTTCGTTTGTCGTTCTTGCGGTCGGCTTTCTCCGATCGCGCCGCGGCCGCTTGCCGCGCGCAATAACGGCGCGCGTCGCGTACGGGAGGAACAAGACGGAAAACGAAAAAAAAATGACGCGCGCAACGTCGCGGCGAATGGGTTACCCGCGTAATACGATTGCGTTGCGCTATGCGCGCCGCGACGAACGGACGAGAGGAACGGCTTAGTGCGGCCTTCTAGGGTAAAATCGCCCCGGGCGCGACATTCGCGCGTACAACGCTGTACTATTATTATTATTATTGTTATTACTGTCGGTCGACGAGAGACGAAAAAAAAAAATAAAAAAACGACGATAATAATATCGTAATACTCCGAGTACCGGCTTGCGGCGTTAACGATAAAAAAAAAAAACCGCAGACACAAAAAACCGACCGGAACGGCGTCGCGCGAGAAACGCATCCCGATCGGAACGTTGTGGCGTCGCGTCCGGCGAGGGTCTAGTTCAGATTGGGAACCGTCAGGCGTGCGCGTAGGCCCCGATTTTCGGCGTTTCGCAAAACGCGAGCCGCCGAGCTCGCGAAACACTGATAAAAACGCACTCAAATTGTTGAAACGCGTCTTGCCAACCGTTTAATTGAAAATGTGATATTTCCACTCGAAATTCTAAATTGAATTGCAACCGCTTAAAACGCGTGTGCGCGCATTCCGCAAATATTCGATTCGGCTCGTAGTACGGTTTTTGCGGACCCCCCGGCATGCGTAGCCGCTCGTTCTCACCCATCGATCCGGGCCCGGCGTTTGGGGTAGGCAGCCGCGTACCCCGCGTACCGCCTGCGCGCGCCTATTTTCGGAGCGCGACGAGGAATGTATTGGTTTTACGATGGTATTTATTTTTTTACATCCGTTTTCCTAATAAATGGGAAAAACCGTAGAAAAACGGGGAAATTCACGAAATAACAGTGTACTATTTTTAAATTGCAAATACATTACGGTCTTACAAAACGTGTACAACCGAACTCCGTTCAGAATCGTTTTTCGTTATCAACGATTGAGCAACGAGTTATACATTAAATTCTCCCTCTACCTTCCCGTATTCTTTACCTATACAACAGTGGCCCGCCCATCGTGCGAAGTATGTCCGTTTTTTTTTTAATCGTCTTTTATAATTTAATAAATTAATTACAAACTACTAAACAATAGTATGATACTTTATAAACCGAAAACACGATTAATGCGATGGATACCCATTCTGATAAGTCAATCTACAATTTGTGTTGCACTAATACAAAACAAAAAGACGGATATACTTCGCACTTGGGTGGGCCACCGTTGTAGGTGAGAAGTTAGAAAGTCAGTAATGGGGAAATTTAATGTTTATCTGTACGCAACGATTAACTATTGCCAATGAAAAAACGATTTTGATCGGAGTTCGTTTGATAATGTTGCTTTATCAACGAAACTCCGTTTTATGCGTTATTTATTTGCATTCGTAATATTTGTTTAATATTTTGTATCCCGTTTTCCCGTTTATTATGAAAACAGTTGGGAAAATTGAAAACGACCTCCCCATAAAGTACCTCCATAGTAAGATTTCCTTTCAGAAAAGTGCTATCATTGTAAATAGAAGGGAAATCGCTAGTAGGAAAGTTGTTCACAGATGAAAAAAAAAAAAATACAACATAAACATCATTGTAAAACCAATACATTCTTCGCTCCCTCCAGAATCTAAATGCTTTAGCGTGCATTGTGCACAATCATTCAAAAATACCGTTTGGTGTAATAACAAGAAAAATGACCGGAGACATGTTTCTTGCCCAAATAATAATCGCATGTTTAAAAAATAAAATCGAATAGATAAGTTACACGATTTTTCATGGGTTCTACACGCATTACTCGTTTACATTTTAAGTACCCAAGTGTATTATTTTACGGTGCATCAACAAAATAGCTTCGAATTGTATTTGTTTACTTTTTTCGAAAATTAGATTTCGGCCTACATTGCCGGGAGAATCGTTATATCAATTATGGGAACTGTATCCGAGTATATAGTAATTTTTGTTCCTCCTGGACAATTGTTCTGGACAAATTGTTATTACACTGTTAAGCATGATAATAATATATTATTGGAATATTATACGATATGATTGATACAAAATGTAAAATATCTTATTTAAAATCAAGTTATTTTCTTGCGAAACACTTTGAAACGTTAATGGTAATAGGGATTAGTATACCATAGAACAATACGATGCCTAGATCAATGTTGGATAACAATATGGCGGTCCGTTTGTATAGATAACACTGATGGCCAGGTCAAACAATCAACACGCATTACGCGGTTGACCGCTCTTTTATGGGCTCTCGTGCATTCACTATCAACAAATCGCGCAATCATTACACTAGAGTAATAAATCAATGTTGTAAATCGTAATTATTGATTTTTTTTTTTTCCAAAAATAACGTTCAAATTGACGTTTTAAACTATAATACTAATTGATACGCCGTTTGTTAATAACATCGTTGATGTTTGCTTGGCTCTCAGTTTCTAGTCATAGCGTTTTACGATAAATTAACAGATAAGTTAACCATGGTTATCTTTTTTACAGTGAATTCGATATAGGCTATTGTTTTCATTACGCACTTAGGCATGTGTATTTTCCCACTCGGAATACACTTCTCGGTTAGTAAAAACCGATTAGATTTCCGCGTGCAATTTCTATACCTTCAGAATGTTTTTTATTTTAGATTCCGAGCGTAGCGAAAGAGCTATTGGTTTTAGAATGCTGTTTATTTCTTTTTCTTTCTCTGTTCTTTGTTCTAATTTGTGGACACGCTTTTTCCTAGTAAACTTGCTCTAATGTAGAAGTATAGCATCTTTTTTGAAAGGTCAAGTTGTCTAGATTGTACTTTAAACTGGTCATTTTTTTGATTTTCGACGCCATTTTTAAATAAAAGCACTTAGGTGGGATAAAACGTAGGAAAACGTAGAATTTCACGATTCAATTATTTTATAAAAACACGGATGCCGTTTTCTACCAGAAAAAATGATTTAATCGAAAAATCACAGAATACCTTTTTTGTTGTTTTATTGATTTACTTTCTTACGGTGCAATCGACAAAACTTTTGAGCCACTTTTGAGTTTTTAAGAAGTTTTAATTTTTGGGAGTTTTTTACTGTAATTCGGTTATAAATACACGTAGAAACTTGAAACTAGATAATAATACTTATATTAGAATTAATTAGACGTGGCAAAATTTCCAAAATTATCGGACGACTTTTTTTCTTTAATAAACGTTTTGAAATCATATTTAAATGAAAACGGAAAAAAAAATTACGGCACTTCAAATTATGTACTACCGAACTACGCTCCGAATCGTCTTTCGTCAAGCAATGTTTTATCGTTCCTCACAGATATAAATGAAACGACCTTATGTATCCTACCTTTTCAACTTTTTAATTTCATATTTAATACTTAAAGAATGTACAACACGCATGTGTTGTATCCGTCTTATAAACGGGCGACAATTGTATAATTTTCGTTCGTCGGCGACAACTCTGTGATGCCAGTTTTAATATTAGAGTGAATCGACTTGTTATCATACTTAAAGACAGCAAAATTATCTGTGTGATGTTGACATTATTTTTTCATAATTTTGATTTTTAAGCGAAACACGAGTGTGTGAAGTATTGCTATTTAAAAGTGCTTGTATCTCGCTTAAATATTTTTGAAAAAAACGACGACACGACACAGATAATATTGTTGTCTGTTATGTTTAAGACGGATACAGCGCGTGCTCGTGTAACTTCCTCTCAAAGGCGCGGATTTCAAAATCTGACAAATTTCGACTATAATATCGTTGATTGATTTGTGCATTTATAGATCGGTACGATTTGCGTGCAAAACGTGATTATGTTGGGATTCGGGATGTCGCTGGCCATACCCACAGTAGTCATAGGGGAACTGATGTCGGCGGACGGTGGCGGAGCAGCCGGCGATAACGACCTGGCCCTGACGGAAACGGAAGCGTCGTGGTACGGTAGCGTACTGCTGGTGTGCCACCCGACGGGCGGACTGCTGTCCGGTGTCCTGCAAGAGCTGATCGGCCGGAAGTGGTGCATGGCCGCGGTCAGCGTGCCGCAGCTGGTCGGCTGGTACGTGCTGTGGAAGGCCGAAAACGCGTTCGAGCTGTACGTGTCGTGCGTGGCCCTCGGCCTGAGCATGGGCCTGAGCGAGGCGCCGGTCCTGACGTACGTGGGCGAGACGGTGGAGCCCAGGCTCAGGGGTCCCCTGTCTTCCGTGTCCACGTTCACCATCATGTTGGGCTCGTTCGTGGCCTATCTCATGTCCACGGCCCTACCGTGGCGGACCATCGCCATGATCAATATGGCCGTGCCAATCGTGTCGTTCGCAGCCGTCGTGCTCCTGGTAAGTGTACCCGTACAATAATAAAGGTATTCATCTCCCGATCGGGAAACTATGGAGCTAATCGCGTCTGTAATATGTGTACGGGCAAACTAGTGATGGAAAAAATCCGGAATCTGAAAGTGTATTTAAAATCATGATTTCGGATTTTGGATTATTTTTAGTCATTTTTCATACGATTCAAAACCTAATCATAACTCTACATTTTGAAATGCTCTTGTTTAAAGTCCGAAATCCAGATTTTTCCGATTCTCGGATTATCCGGATTCGTGTAACATTCATGGCGTCGTTTTCGGTAACGGACGTTTCGTGTATACTTAATATATATAGACTCCTGAATCGCCAGTATGGCTGCTGTCGAGGAATCGGCCATCTGAGGCGAAGAAATCGTTGGCCTACCTGAGGGGATGCGTGAGCACCGATGAAGTGGAAGACGAGTTTTCTGAACTGTCCATCTACACGGGATTCGACAAGTCCGTCGATCCCGAACAGTACGCCGATTGCGGAATGGACCAGAGGCGTCTGTCGTACGTCAAGTACTTGCAGATCAACACCAACGACACGGTCAGCGGTTAGTGAAATTTCCGTAAAATTATATTTACAAATAGGACTGTGAATTTGTTGAAAAGTGCATTTTTTTTCCAGTGTTTTCTAAACCATAATTTTTTAACGTAAAATTGTCAATCAACTTACAACGAATTCAATTGTGAAACTTATATTTGGCATTCGTTTGAATTTGTCAACGTTTTAAATTTTTCGAGTCGTTAGTTAACTTTTAAAAACATTTATTTCTCCTTTTAATTCATATTGTACCGCTATTCTTTTTTTCCCGTTTCTATTTGAATCGCATATTTTTTAGTTAACACATTCCATAAGTATTCTCAGCATCCTTATGTATACTTGATATTCTCGTTTTAAAATATTTTACACGAGTTATATACGAGTATGTAAATGTATATGTAAGAACAATGTTTGATTTGTCAGAAATCAAAATAAGAATAATCGCATTTAATCGCGTTTTTAATGCATTTTTAAAGTTTATAGTGCATTTAATTCACAGCCCTATTTATAAATACTTATAGAAGTAAACGAAAAAAACAATGTTTGTAAAAAGTCACCGATAATTTAAAGTTTGTTTTCGATTTTTTTTTTTTTTTTTTTGTTCATAGCCGAAATGGACATGCTCGCCAACCGCAAACAAAACACTAGTTGGCTGAACGCGGCGAAGGACTTTTGGACACCAGAACTCCACCGGCCGTTCCTGTTCATAATGCTATTCTTCTTCTTCTGGTCGTTCGCTACATTCATACCGGCCAAACCGTATCTCATATCCGTGTTCCAAGATGTTGGTTTGCCATGCACGGCTCATTGGACGCTGGTCTGTTGTTATATGTTTACTTTAAACAGTTGATTTTTTTCATTTCGTATTCAAGCCAAAAACCTAAAACGGAATGGACTGATAGTCCCCTGTACCCTGATAGAGAATGTTTAAGGAAATCATAGACGACAGGCGTGAGAGAGAACAGCTGATTTTCTTCCTACGCCAGACGTCAAAGTACTCGGGAAGAGCTCAGCCCGTGATTGAACATTAAAATATTTCCACCATAGCTCCGCCCGTCGGCACGCATGGACCGACGACTGCAGATAAAATTAATAATGACCATTTCATTTCCATGATGTTTGTTTTTTTTTTTCTTGTGTGATATCTTAATGTTTGTCTGACCCAATCTGAAAACGTTGGATTTCATATCTCTCCTCCTTATACTACAATAGTATAAAGAATGATACATATATATATTTTTATATGATTTTCAAAATGATAACTCATGCATAGAAACAAGTTCCTTACAATTAACGATAACAGTACTTCGTTTTATATTTTTAATTTAATTCGTCTCATCATGTAGTAAATCTCTCACATTGAGTTTTTAGAATATTCGCCTCACCATTAATTAGGTTCACGAGCCACCCCACTCCTGGTGAATTCACATTTAAATACGCAAATACTCTAGTCTCTTTATGCTACACCACAGTTTAACAACTAATAATATAATATAGGTTATGTCGTTTGTAATAATATATTAAGCGTTTCAATTTTATTTTCATAGGTTTACACTTCGATTTTAACAATGGTAGGAACGTTCATGAACATGTTCACCGTCGGTAAGTTCGGCAAACGTCCTATCACATTGGTCTCGATGGCGCTCTGCGCTTTCTCGATGCTCGGAATCGGAATGCACATGGTCGTCGAAAAGTATTTCTCGTTTTCGTGTGCTTGGATACCGATGGTATTGATGAACACCCTGTTCTTTTTCTCGGGCTACGGCGTGTTTCCCATTCCCTGGATGCTAGTCAGCGAAATTTATCCGACAAAGTGAGTTTAACCGCAATAATTTTTACCGTCTAGTCGTAGTCGCGATACGGCCACGGCATGCCGGGTTATGTAAGGTTAGTTAGGTTAGGTACTATTGATTTTCGTGGCGGGCAAACAAGATAATTTCAGGGGTGACGATCGTCTCGTCACCCTCTCTCAACGTCGCCACTCGTAAATAGGACACTTTAAAAGTCCTAAACGACTAAAGATGTTGCATTTTAATTTCTTCTGAACATTTTCAGAAAACATTCAATTATGACGAAAAGTACCGAATTTCATGATTTTAAGTCAACATTTTTAAAAACATTACTGAAAAAATTGAACTACAAGAAATATATATTTACCGTGTAAATTTTGTCATAAATTTAAATTTAAAACGTTTTTACAAATAATTTTAAACGTATAGTTGTTTTTTTTTCTCTATCAATAAAATGATACAACTTATGATAAACTATATATTACCGAAAATTTAATTCGTATGAACCGAAAATTACCCATTGGGAAAAGAGTAAAAGTTTATTTTACAGTTTCGTTAAAATATGATCTTAAAACGGTCATAAAAAACTCCTATATTACTCTAAACTTTTGTTTTTACCTTTAAGTTAAACTATAGTGAACCTCGAATTAAATTTTCAAGCATTTGTGTTTAACCAAACCATTGTATCCACAGAATACCTCTACAAACCTCTTTTTTGTTCAAAGCAAGATTTCTAATAGAAAAGTTCCCTTCTTACGCTAAGAATCTAATAGCATATTTTTAATCTCCAATAAGCGAAACGGATATCTATTTCACTCGGTTATCTTTTGGACTTGCCGAAATCCTATAACATCCTAACCCCGGAGATACGTGTATTTTTTTTCAGGGGTCGCGGCATAGTGAGCGGATTGACGGCCGCGTTGGCGTTTCTGATGACATTCGTCTTGACGAAATGGTTTTTGGAAATGGAAGCGTGGTTCACCCTCGCCGGGTTATTCATCGTTTACGGGGCCATAACCGTGGTCGGAACCCTGTACCTGTACGCGTGCATGCCCGAGACGGAAAACAGAACGCTACAGGAGATCGAAAAATTTTTCGTCGGAGATCTGGACGATTACAGCCATGATCGCGACGAACTAAACGCATAATAACGATTTTTACCTACGAGGATCCGAAACGATATTCCTAACAACATTTATTTTAGTTTTCGTCTCGAACTTCGAACGAGTTCGATAAATTATTGTATTTTATGCATCGATTGTACCAATCTGTATTTATTTATTTATTTATTTATTTATCAATTTATTTATTTATTTATTGTTCAATAAACCGGGACACCAGTTATTAAAATTCTATAACATTTTTGATACTGCAATTATCTTAGTAACCAAATATCTTATATCAATAAGGCATTCGGTAAAAATGTAATAATTATATTTTAGCAACTTTGTTTACTAGTTTAACGAACAAACCGTTTCGACGATATTGTTTCCTGTGATTTGTTTGATAACTGAATGCACTTTTTGATAAACAGGTTGACAAAATCAGCAAACGATTATTCGCATCTTACGTTTACTGTCTTCGGTTACTATAGACTATAGTTATCAACGTAAAAAAAAACGACTCGGCGTAATTCTAACCAAGTAGTAAACAATGCAGTAAACTATTAACCGAAAACTGCATCGTCGAAACACGCCTAATATTATTTAGTGTTGACTGAAGATAAATTATGTTTGTTACTATATTCGTTTATCTACAGTAATACGCGAGAAATATATCATCAAAATCCGCTTGACGCTGCACTGCATTCGTAGGCGCGAGAACAAAATTGTAGCCAGCATAAGCGTGCGCACGGGGAAGGCAGGAGAGGCGGCTGCTTCTTCCACAAGATTTTCCGCCAAAAAATGTTTTATATAAAAACATGTTAGTTAGATATACATTTTTTTTTTTTTTTAATATTTAACCCTAACGTAGTAGCCTTAATTTTGGGCATTGGCGAAAGCAGAGGAGGGGTCTTTGGTCTTTGAAGTATTTCTATCCTCTTCTCCTGCAAACTGTCCCGAAATTAAGAGCTCATCAAATAAATACTAAGTAGCTATACACAATATAATGATATAATGGGGACTTCAGCTCCAATCCAAAAATATTTGAACTTTTTGTAAGTATGATTACTGTGTAAAGATTGATTTCAAAGACTGGTGTCTCGCCTTACAAGAAGGCCTGCCCACGCTTATAGTCACCGTCTTGCAAATGTACATCATGGCGGATTTAAGTTCACTTCGGATAACTTCGCGCTGTTATGTTAATATTTATATTATAAATAACAATAGTGACCGATTATCAAACTTAAAAAGAAAGGTAAGATAACGGGGACGGGTGCAGCCACAATCACGATAAACCATTGCTTACGAAAAAACGATTCTGAGCGGAGTTCGATTTATAGTGATGCTTTAAAAACAATATATATATATATGCCATATTACAGTAAAATAATTCCCGATTTTCTCATGTTTTATCTTGGTTTTTAAAATTTGACGAGAAAACTCCGGAGAAAATAAATAAAATGACCTCTTTAATGTACTTCTTTTGTGAAATTTCTTTTTAGAAACGTTACTGTCATTAAAAGTTGGATCAAAATTGCTGGTAGAAAAGTTGTTCACAGTAAAAAAAAAAATAAACATCTTTGTAAAACCATAAGCTTCTTCGCTCCACTCAGAATCTAATATAGGAACATTATCCGTGCCATATGGGCGCTGGTTATCGATAAATTCATTTTTTTAAAAGAGTTATGATTATGTGAAATATCATAATTTAATAACGCTTGAATCTCGTTTGAAAATTAAAAAATCAAAATACTAACGCTGCCGTTCAAATAATATTTATTTTCCTGTTAGCCATACTATTTTGATGATAACGCGCAGAGACTACTGCAATATTTAATAAACACACAGCGGACAAACTATGTACAAATGTACTCGTAGACGACGGTCTATTGTGTTTTAAAGTAGTGTTTATTGTTATGCTACGTACATGTTATGCGGATAACGAATCCCGGATATACCTAATATACTACCTTCATATTTTATAACTATTATATAGATTGATGTAGCTGTTATTTAAGTGGCTTATTTGTCAAGGTAGCATAGTTGCGAATGAATTCAAAGTAATACATCTTTGAAATTCGGTAAAAAAAAAAACGGGTACTTAATGGTATACTATAATACAATACTGTCGCCTGCGAGTAAAAGTCTTAAATCGAATTTTACCACCGAAAACCCTAAAGTACTCTAGAAATGTAGAAAATGACTTAAAAATCAAAAAAATACGTCCTAGAATAATGGGATCTAGTGCAGCCACTGTTTTAAGTAATTTAATAAAATCGTAACAATTTCGTAAATTGTCCTGGTTTTTTTTCAGTTTTTTTTTCGGTTTTTCACATTGGCTGAGAGGAAACTCCTGAGAAAATCGAAAAATGACCTCTATAAAGTACGCCACCAGTCGAATTTCCTTTTAAAAATATGCTATCGTTATAAATTGGATCGAAATTACTGGTAGAAAAATGTCCAGGAAAAAAAAAATAAACATCTTTGTAAAACCATAAGCTTCTTTGCTCTACTCAGAATCTAAACTAAAAAACACAATTTCAAATACACGAAACGGATTCGTAACAACACGTGCATCAAAGCACAGAGCACAACATCGGTAAACAATGTAAAGTGTATCGAAATCCCAGTCGTAGTCAATGTTATTTCAAATAATTACAACTTATTATTTTACGTCATCGATGGTTATTCGCCGTCGTACGTAAAGCAGTATCTGTTTTTCTTTTTGTTTTGTTCCCTTTCAGTACTCAATGTACTTTCGCAATATTGTACTTTTGACTCGACTGCACGCGTTAAATTTGTTTCGTGTTGACTGAAGGTTTTTTTTTTTTTCGTTTTTTTTAACTCAACAATCAACCCAAAAGCGAGTTAATTGTTTTCACTACCTTGTACATTTTTGATAAACGAAAAATCTGATATATTTTTTTTTTTTTCGATTTTGATTTTTTTTCCTTTTATACTAACGTCATATCATAATATTTTCATAACATCAGTTTGCTTATTTAACAATAATCTATGTAAATAATTATTTTAATTGTATTACTTTGCGCGTTCGAGTTCAATAGGTAATAAAACAAATTCGCACATAATGTTCCTAGAACACGTCCCTCGTATTATGCAGTAATTACGCTTATTATTATAATTATTATTTACACACATCAATAAACTATTATTATCTATAACCTTTGCACAAGCAATTTAATTCGCATAATATTTGTACATTATTTAATTTTTTTCTTTTTTTAGATTCTAAACGGAGCGAGGAATGTATTGGTTTTATTATGATGTGTGTTTTTTTATTCTTTTTTTTTTTTTCTAAATTATTGTTGACCTATTTATATAAAATTAAAAATGTTTTTTTTTTTTTTTAATTTATCGTGACGCATATTATTATCTATAATCAATGAAATACAGGTACTTACGTAATAATTTTAGAAATATATTTATTTTAAGACAATAGATTTTTGTATTGCGTTTCGGAAAAAATTTGTCCGTATTTAAACTTTTCAATACGCAATAATAGTTTTAAAAAAAACAACATACCCAGCAATAAGCATTAGAGTTCCGTCACTAGAATCGATTATTTTCCATGATCTACCTGAATTATTACCGTTATAGTATTGGATTTCATACATTTTTTTTTTTTGTTTTCTCAAATGACACGGAACAAGAAAAAAGTTAAAATAAGTAAAATAGTTCACGAGATTTTCGCCAATTTACAAACCGACCACAGACGGTGGGGCCGGAGATCGGAAGTTCAAACCTTTTAAAGACACATTCTTGACAACAATTCTATTTATATGTGCACATTTTAATCAGATTTGACAGTTATCGCGTTTTTGCATATTTCAAAGATGATAAGGGTACAGAATTGATTAAAGGTAGTTTTAGTATCAATTTTTTAAATCCTAGTTAATACATAATACATTATCTATGGTTAGGGCTATGTAATACAAATAAAGAATTAAAACTGATGATATGTATTCTGTTCTTGATTAGTAGATTGTTTTATTTATGTATTTTCAAAATTGTTTTGAGTTAATGTTTGAAAACAAAAATAATTAAATATACTAATTTGGCCCTTCTGAGGAAATCTAAAATGTCATTTTTAAATTAGGTACTACCTATATTCATTTAGAGTCTAGATTTTGTTTTTTTTTTTTTAATGAGCTGCTTGTCATTTCATGATAATCAGTGCTCAGTACTTAAAATTCTCAAAAAAGTTTGGAAAAAAATAATAAAAAAAATATTTAAAAATCTCAAAATTGTAGACGAGTTTAAAATTTTCTCCTGTAATGACTCCAACTCGTTAAATACTATTTTCTAACACTAAATAGATGATTAATACAAAACAATATTTTTTTTAAGTGGATCGTTAAATTATTTTATTTACACAAAATTATATTGTATTGTGTTGAGTTGTTTTCTTCGTAGTTTTGAAAAATGTTATTTAATGAGCCGCAGGACGAAGGAATTTTAAACCCTTTAACCGTTTATAATTTTATAAATATTTTGCTTTTAGGGATTTTTAAGAATTTTTAAGCACTTTTTTGTGGATTTTAAGTGCTATAGTTCCCAAAATTCTCAAGTCGTGATGATAATACATACTATAAAATGTAAATTAAAATTGGTTCGTGAGCGGTTTTTTTTCTTTGGTGTGCTGATAAAAAATCCCCCTCCCCCGCCATCATATATATATATATATATATCGTAAGGTTCTTAACTATTGTAATAATTTTTGTTTGAATTTCAAATTTGTATTGTAATTATTATTAATTATATTATTAATACGTTTGGGCGTGTATTTCAAATAAATAAATTATGTATATTATAAATATATATACTAACTTATTAACGTACCATTTAATTCAATTGAACGTGCGATATAGTGATTGTAAGTAAAATAAAGATAATATTACTATCCAATTATCTTCTAAATTAGCGAGAACCTTATATATTTTTAAGGTAGAATGATCAAATTGTGAAATAATTAATCAAAATCCAATATTCCACATTAAGATAATTTTATTGATTATTTTTTAATAAATTTCAAACTATAAACACTGCACACAAGTGCGTAAGTACCTACAAGTGTAGGTATTTTACAAATTAGTATATTACAACGAGATTGAAGAAGTCAGGCTAACTGTAGTGTAGACGACCAGAGCGTGAATCAATAGTTGACCTGACTTTTGCATCCCAAGGGATAATTTTGTGGATAACAAATTGAAAGATTGAAGACAGACAGTCTCTAAGTAACCAAAAATATGTCAGATTCACCCTGCACCGATCAGAAATCACACTGAAATCACAGACTGATATTCGGATGATCCGGGGGAGGGGCGTGCCTACCCAAATATTGACGTGTCAACGAAAATGTTATTCTTTAGTATAAACCACTAAATGTGGATTGACAATTAATTTTTCGGGAACAGTACATATTTTGATGTACTTCCTCAAATCATTATGTGTTTCCCATACGTTTTGCTTTAAACGGAGTACTTGACTGGTATAGTGTCCACTCTCAAAATTCACTGATCCGTTGAGTACAAATCTGAATCGAAAAATATAATATCAATGAATTTAATTTACATACATGTATTGTAATTATAAAGATATAAGTACCTATAATTCTCAACGCTTATTTCCGATGGAATGTCAGCCATTGTAAATTGACTGGTTTTTTTGAGTTGATCTGTTTCGATGAATAGATGATTACTCAGTGCTCTCTTGGCTGTAATTTTTTCGGTGCATCGACCACAATTGTACTTTCTTAGTTTAGTATATTCTTTTAAAATCCCTTCCAAATTCTTTAAGTCCTTGAGTTCCTTTACGTCCAATATGATAGTGCTACTATTTCTCCAGGTATTCGCATTTTTACAACTGTTGTTTGAACACCGTATGTGGTTTTTTGCCGACGGATACTCTTTTAATAAATCGCATATTATCTTTATTACATTGCATTCGCAATTAATAGTTTTTAAATTGGGTGCTTCGCTATTTTCATTAAATATTCTCCTCAACATTTTCACTCGTTGTTTGTTTAAGTTTTCTGAACTGTCTATAAATGCTACTGACTTGCAGAAATTCAAAAATTCTGAGTTTGAATTTGCATCAACGAAATCTGTGTACGCACTGTTGTCGACAAAAGCCCTTGATATAATTATGGCAATGGAATCAAACGCACATGTGTTGTATATATTGTATTTTTGTTCATCTATTTTGATTACTGATGATAAATTGCCATTCAATAGTAATGCAGGTAATAATCGTGGTTTATCAGATGTGTGCGCGATATTTTCTTCAACATTTTTTGTTGGCGTTAATTGTTTGGTATTTTCTTCTCTTTTCACAATGACTTCGTCTTCAATTTCTTGTAGTTTCATTTTTTTATATGATGAACATTGTTCATAAGAAACGCTGGAACAACGTTTTCGAGTGGAAAATTCTTTATTTTCGCCGTGTTCATTTGATAAAACTGATACGCGATTGCATAATTTCTTAACACTATGTGTATCTTCGAAACTACGTTTTTGAGACATAATTTCGGTAGTTTACGAACTAAGATATCCTGTTTCGATTCAACTGATACCGTAGTATTTTTACTATTATGTTACCTATGGGTATCGGCGATGTCCGTGAGTCACCCGATGATCCGATGATAGTACAATATTAATTGTTTTCTTCTTTATTTCTTTAATATCTGAAAGTCGATTTTTGCATAGAAATTATACTATTCAAAATTAAAATGTTTCACATAAATTCTATACGTACTTGTTAAGTAGGCAAATCAAATCCACCGGTACTTATATCACGATGATATTCAACGCATAACATTGAATGCTGCGTACAGTAAGTACGATTAAGTCGATAAATTATACCTATATGATTGTAATATAGTAATAACTTGTAATAAATTGTAATATATAATAATAACTGAATGCAAAGAATAGTTTATAATAAACGGATAACACTTTTTCCTAGTGGATAATGTAAGTAATTTAAATAAATGTATAAATGCTATATCGTTTTATAATAAATATACTGAAACAACAATTTATAATAAACGAATAATGATTTTTATTATTGGACAGTATAACGTTGACAACACTCCTATGTTACAACGTTTTGGTTTAAATCATTTATCGATATTAATTAGCTAATATAGGTACGATATATTATTTTAATATTTAGCCACGTTGTTCTGAACTCGATCAATACATAGGTACCTCGTACCGATACGACTAGAGTCCGTGGATTGACACACATTGAAAAGTGCTAAAACATTCCGATTAATAGGCAGTCAAAATGACGATTTGAACTTGAATTTAGAGGCTTGTCCATACAATCAGGCGTGATTGTAGATATTTCGAAAAACGTTGAAGGGAAGAACCGCGGAGTATAGGAAGCACACTGACCGAAGGCCGAAATATAAATTATTTCCTTAATAATCTAACAAAATAAAAAAAATTGATGCGAAAAAATTTTTAGGATAATAAACTCTATAAAATGGCTATTTTCAAATTTGTCAAAAATAATAAAATAAAAAACTATTTTTATAAGTTTTTTACCAAAACACCAAAAATTAATGGAAATATAAATATTTGTAGTCCTTATACCTGTGAATAATATTAAAAAAAAAAAAAAAAACAGAGTTTGATTATCTTTATTATCTTTGGTGTTATCTTAATGTGTATATCTTCGTGGGACACTCATCTCCTTAAAGTATCACCTCATACAAATCTCCTTTCAGAAAAGGTGATACACTTGAAATATACAATTCCAAAAAAAGTTAATACTTTTCAAGATAATCAATGTCATACTATAGATTAATCACTCAGTAAATATAAAGATATTCGCATAATAACTCAGAACTTCAAAATACTATAATTTCGAAACTAAGGAAGTCCGTTCAATTCTGACTTCACCGTCGTTCTTAAATTGGCAATACACTTATGTTCAAAACAAAAAAAATCAGAAAAGTAAGATTTGTTCCACATTATTTTTTACTAAAACAATTTTCATCAGCATTTGATATTAAAATTAAAATAATATAGTATGGTCTGATATAGAAAGTGCGCAGTACGAACAAGTATATATTTTACGCGTAATTAGATTTTTGAAAAAAACAAATTATACGGCGTACACCTACGGAAATCGGTCGTATACATCATTATTAGAAAATAATATACCGCTGACGGTGACGACGAATACCGTTGTTTTCTGTACTTTGCACCGGAACCAGATAAATCGGACGTACGGACAATAATAACTATAGTAGTACGAACAATTATTAGGTATTTCCTCAGTCGCGAAAGCGAATCCTATAAAAATAAAAAAATTAAATAATACGATTATGATAAAAAAAAAAAAAACCCGGGGCAACTTCGCACGTTGGTGGGAAACTGGTGTCGGTGAGAAATTGGGATGGTAGTTGAGTGGAAATTTAATGTATACTTGTAAACAATTACAAACCATTGTCAACGAAAAAAAGATTCTGAGCGATTTCGATTGATAGTGTTGCTTAAGTGTCAACAATATCCGTGTTATATTATGGTAAAATAATTACGCAAACATCGTATACTTTCTTCAATAACACTAACGTTTAATATTGCACCTATTTTCCCCGGTTTTCCCAGGTTTTTTCCATTTATCGGGAAAACCCCTGAGAAAATCAAAAAATTGTTCACCTAAAGCATCTCCCCAGTCAGATTTCCTTTTAGGAAAAAACGATATTATTGAAAATCGGAACAAGATTTCTGGTAGAAATGTTGTCCGCAGAAAAAAAAAAAAAAAAACAAAACAAAACATTTTTGTAAAACCATACGCGCTTTTTCGCTCCACTCGGTATCTGTCATGCCGGCGGTATATACGGCCGAAAAAACGGGCGCGGAATCGGGTAAATAACAAATAATCAATAATCAATCGCGAAAATATTACGCGTGGCGGACGTACGTTCTTAACCATAGACAATAAAGAAAAATCAAAAAAAAAAAAACAACGCGTCATACGTTTTATTGTTTTTGTTTTGTTTTTTTTTTTTATTCAAAGCCTTTCAACGCCAACAGCGTGGCCGGCATAGTACCGTATTGTCGAATGGGCGGTGGATGGGTGGGGGGGAATAAAACCCAAACGAAGCGAAATTCCTGAAAAACCGCACGGATCATAATATTATTGATGATTAACGGGTGTTAAAGTTCACGGGTCCGCGTCATCGTACGAAGTTTGATCGTTCGTTACTCGCGTCGTTGGCCGAATCCACTGTTATTATCATTACTTTGTTACGGTTTTAACGGGCGTCCAAGTTTCGACTGAATCCATATAAATACCGTAGACGTCATTCGGATCGACAGTACACCTTTTTTTTATCGTCCGGCGCGTAAAATCGTCGCGAAACGTTACGAAACAAACGGTTTTTTTTTTTTTTTTTTTTTTTTTTAATGAATGGAACATTAAAAAAACATTTATAAAAAAAATTGTTTTTTTTTTTATTTTATCACCGTCGTCCCCGTCGTTTATTATTCTGACCTTTGCGCTCGGTGTAATAAATCGCGTATTACTCTTTTTTTTTTTCTTTTTTTTTTACTACTCTGTCTACATCAGCCGCGCAACGTATCGCACGGAAATCCGCGTTGCGCTTCTCGCAATCGTCCGTCGTTCGGCATCTGAAGCGTACGCTAGTCGCGTTGACGACATGACGTTACGAGGAGTTTTTTGCTTTTAATCGTTTTACACAATATATAATTCGTAGACGAGTTTCGCGATAAAAAAAAAAAAAAAAAAAAAACAAATATCCGCGTCTGAAATTTGCGTGGCGCAACGGGAAACCGCGATTAACAATAACATTATAGTATTTTTTCTAATTTTTTTTTTCCTTGTTAATTTTTCACCGAAATAACGATCGGCCACGATGTTCAACAGCACGGGCAATTTACTCCTGCAGACCATGCTGTACTTGGCCCAGACGGAAAACATCACTTTTCCGTTGAACTACACCGCCCAAGTCAACAACGTCACTCTGGAAGGCGACAGTCAGTACCTCCATAATATTAATATAATATTAATATTTTTTGCAGGCCGACACCTAGCCCCCTCCCCCCACTTTACCCGAGAACATATGTAAACGTGTTGCACTTAAATCCGCAAAAAAAAAAAAAAAAAAAACACTTAATAACGTCAAAATAACTCTGAAAAAAGCACTTTAAAAATATTTGAAAAAAAAAAACAAAAACGGTAAAAGGGTTTAAATGTCCCTCGTTGAACGGTTTCAACTTATTAAATACAATTTCCTAACACTGCACAAATTATTATCCCAGAGTTATTTTCATTACAATAACGTACAATCTTATTATTTTTTTATTATAATCATTCGTGTCGTTTTAAAATATTGTATTTAATAATTTAGAGTCGTTAAACAGAGGACCTTTAAAACCTTCTACCATTAGTTCTTCTAATATTTTTGTTCAGGAATTTTTTATGAGTTTCAAGTGCATTCAGTCCCGAGCCCTAATTATAATAAATCGACTTTCGATTCTGGAAATCAGCACTAGATACGATTTTACGGGTAGTACGCGACAGGCGGATATGTTTGCAAGTACGACCAGTGGGGGGAAGGGGCGAAAAATTAAATGTGTATACTCGCCCAAAATATGTTCGACTACCCCCCTTAGGACTTATCGGAAACCAAACCTCGGCTAAAAACCTGATGATGCATTAGTGTATCTTAAATAATTGTTCAAAGGTTTTAGCGGAGAAGATTTTCCCGGTTTCGCATTTTTTTTATAATATTATCAAAATGCACGAGGTCTCAGATATCTCTTTCTAAGAATGACGAATGATTATCCGCGAGACAACGCTAATACAATTCCAATAATGTTACGATAGAATCACTGCCTCCTACACGGTTAAGAGTTATATGTCTCGTATTATATATTGAATATGAGTTTTTTATGACCAAGGATCAATTGACTGTATTGACATGTTTTTTTTTTTTTTAATGACGCTCAAGCAATTAACGAGCTTAGGATATCTTGCTAATTATTTCTGATCTACTGGTCTATAAGCCTTGGCCACAAAACACTCGTGTAAATCATAACCGCGGCTGTAATTCATATTCATATTCATTCGTATTAACATTTTATCGCGATAATCGGTTTTTTTTTTTTTCACATTTTACGCAGTAGAAAAAGGAGGTACGGTGAACAGTTAAACAGTGACGGGGTTCGTTTTTGTTTTTGTACGTGTAATCTACAACGTCCCCCTATGTTTAATTCGCCGATTCGACCGCGAAATATTATCACATCCGTAATCATGTTTACATACAGTAACCTACTAAACCCGTCTGACTTTTAGAGCCGGCCGTACATCGAAAAAACTGCAATAATATTATACCCGAGTAGCTAACGGCGCGCGGCGGTCTAACGAATTAGCGTTTGGCTATTATTGTTCTATCGTCCGGGACACGAGCGACGATCGATTTCGTTTCGATTACAGTTTAACTATATTTTTTGTTTTTTTTTATATAACAATGTTACAACGTTATGCAATCTATTTTGTTTTTATGCAAATATTGTTATTTGTAACGTTATCGCAAGTCGTCTTAAACTGTGGACCTATACTGCAGCGGTTCGTGTAGAGCTACGGAAATTATAAAATATAATACTACCACGTGTCCGGTTCGGCTCAGGGTCCACGCACGCTTGGTTCCATTAATTATATTGTGAAATTAATTGTAATAATTGTGAAGTGCCTACACGCCGCTTTTAGAACAGTTTCCTATAGAGCGGTTTGCAATGAATCGATTTTGCTAATTGCGGAATTTCATAAAACAATCGATCTAAAATATTTGTACTCATTATACTCACCTATATACGCGGTACAAATGTACAATGGGTTATTAAAAACACGTTAGTAAAGCATAATAATCTTAGACGTTAATAGGTAAGAGATACCCAACCAATGATCATTGTGAATCACCGAAACCATAACTAATGGCTTGTAATATTTATTTAGTTTTTGACATAAATTTCTTGTGTGGGGGTGGGGTCAAAAAAAAAAATCGTGTATCAAAAAAAAAAAAAAAATGCAACGTTTTTCGGTTCAAACAATCAAAAGGAACGCGATAACAAATTCCCGCTGTGAAGGGATGTGTGCGAGAAACTAAGCGACATAATATTTCGCGAGGTGAAAAATAATGGAATGACATGTGTACCTGCTGTTGTATGTACACATTCGATTCATTCGAACATTCCGACGTTGAAAAAATGTGCAAACACAAAATTGTATTTCGCACTATCCGTATCGTAAATCATTATTCGTTACTTGCAATTATTTGTTGATAAAAATAAATAAACCTCAAGATCTGAGCATAGCATTGGTAATATGTTTTATGGCCTGCCGCAAGACATGTTAATGACATTTTGTTTTATTCCAAATGGGGAACATTTTTTTCCCTTCTCTTTTCTGCATTTTATTTTTCTTTTAGACATTTATACTTTCAACGACGCCGGTCTTGGACCGATTTAGAAACAAAGCTGCATATAGAATCAAATAACAACATGATTCGTTTGAACAAATAATATTAATCGAACCCTTTATCCTGACTATTTGGGAGCGGCCCAAACTTTGCTCCTACGTTGTCTTAATCTGACGGTCTCCCGCGTCATCTATTTATGCGCACACCGGCTATCTTCATATTATAATACCATTACTGTTAAACGCGTCCTTTTCGGTTTGCCTATATTTACCCTCCGGCCACTTCCCAACCATATTCGTCCGTAAACTCATTATTTCAACATCCGGACTCGTCTTCTCTTATCACGTCGTGCCCGAACCGCCTCAGCCTATTCTCTCTCGGTTTTTCAATTAGATATCGAAACAACTACCTGACTGTTCCTCGTACTGCATTCTCTCTGGTGACGAGTTTATACGTCCGCCTGTTGATTTATCAGAACCATAGGCGTAATATTCAATATTTTACTTGGAGGTGCTTTACACTTTTAATTGAACATGCCTGTAGGTACTCCCTGTTTCAAATACAAATAAAGTATATTACTTTGTGTGGTGTTATAATATAACATAAGTAATGTATTGATTTTTTTTATCTCAGCCGTTTTCCTACATTTTATATGTATAACAACATTTAAGTACCCGTATATTTATAATTTTAACCGCCAATTTGAAATTGTAAATTTGTCCGGTCGTTAGACTGTTCATTGGACAAATCCTGTTCAGTATAAATTGAATGATCCGTGAGATAGATCTATCTATTATAATCTAAACGGCATTAGTAATTGGTTCTCCTACTCTCCTTCAGTTAGTTAATTTAGAGCTACTGATCGCGCCATTGCTCCGTTCTCAATTCCTATTTGCCCAACAGATTATACTTAAATGACTACTAACCCGTCGCATGAGGCCGGCCAACCTTGACACTTTCATCGCCCGTTTATTTCAACTGCTACTTATTGCCGACTAATTGATGTTCTATTTTCTGTGCTTATCGTATAATTATCGTTTAAAATTTAAATACCAAAACTATACGTTGAAATTGGGTTTCGGCCCGTTAATAAATTAAAACAATTTTTTCGAGGGGCTAATTTTCATATTGGAGGATCTATCGGTTACGGCCGAAACAATACTTGACTCGTTATATTGTTGTATTGCAGACGTGGAAGTTAAATGTTACGGCGAGTACGGGTGTTTCTCCGTGGCCGGCCCGTGGTACGACGAATCTTCGCGACCGGTAAACATGTTCCCGGAGCGTCCCGAGAAGATAGCGCCGAAGTATTGCCTGAACACGCGGAGTAACCGGAACACGTGCCAGTATCTGGACCACAAGAACCCGGACACGGTGATCTTGTCCAACCTGATACCGTCCATGCCCACGTACTTTATCACGCACGGGTTCCTGGAGGGTGGCGACCGTCCGTGGCTCAAGGAAATATCCCGGCAGATACTGCGCCGGTACGATTCCAACGTGATAATTATTGACTGGGAACGAGGGTCCGGATCGCCGTACACACAGGCCGTGGCCAACATAAGGTTGGTGGGCCGGATAACGGCGCATCTGATAAACGTAATGCGAGTACGTATACAATATAATATTATGATACGTATTTTATAAGGGCGATACTAATATTACGATATCTGCAGTAAAATCGGCCGCTTGAAGGCCGTCTCTTAAGCTCTCTTAGACTGAGGGAAACGGAGATAAAACGTAATACGTGATTATACCGATCACGGCATAACTGGGCAATGTTAAGCGATGGCGGTAGCCAAAAGAAACGAAAACCATCGTAACTCGATAGATATCTAAACATCGAATATTGATAGGTTTTGGGTTATGGAGCCTGGTGCCAGTTTTTTAAATTTTCATCAATTTTGAAAAATTTAAAAATGATTTTTAACACTTCAAATGCTAACTTAAAGATAAGATTTTTCTACTACCCGATATCCATTTAGGGAGAAGGGGTGTACCCGTTTTTATTGACAAAAATTTCTTTGCGGCAATAGGGAAGTCGCATTGTTAACATAATATTGTGTCTACCATTTTGTTTTTAATTGATAAGCAACAACATTAGCTGTAGAACGCTACAGCCCGCATTCAACTTTGATTTTTGATTTAAAATTTTTTTAAGACATTTTATAGAGTTTTGAAAAAAAAAAAAATGCGGTCCGCAAAAAAGTGGACCGCTCTTTTGTCATTGTAAAAACATCTAAATGATACACCTATATCATAACCAACACTTCAGCCGTATAATTATCTCAGAACTCGTATACGATTTAAATTTTAAAATTCAAAATGACTGTGTTACTTAATCCATTTTAATGTGGTGAAATTCGGTATGCTATTGCGAAATAAAATATCCTCTGCTATGCCCATCCCTGGGCACGTGTCTACCTCGCCTATACGTTAATCCGGGGCCTGCATCTTGCGTATGGCAATACAAGATAACGGACCATTTAACGATTGCCATTAAACGCGGTATATTACGTGTATATATATAGACAGAACTCGGTTTAAACGTCGCCAACATCCATCTGATCGGCCACAGTTTGGGATCGCATCTCTGCGGTTACGTGGGAAGCATAATGCAAACGAATTATGGAGTGACAGTAGGCCGAATTTCCGGGCTGGATCCAGCCGAACCTCACTTCAGCCAGACCGACCCGATAATCCGATTGGACCCGTCGGACGCCATGTACGTGGACATCATACACACGGATTCCAAGCCGTTTATCAAAGGAGGCGAATTAGGTACGGTATGCACGAGATTTTTTTGGATTTTTTTTTTTTTTTTTTAAACCTAGGTATACACTAGGCTTTTATATATAATATTATATATACAGTTACCCGTTCATATTATTGTCATTGCAAATAATATCGTTACACGCGATTTGATTTGTCGCAGGTCTGGGCATGAGTTCGCCGATTGGTCATATGGATTTCTATCCTAACGGAGGTGAAAAACAACCGGGATGCAACCACGGCATGATGAAATACATAAACCGCGAGAACGGCAGTTTTTACCAGGGTATGAGAAGATTTTTGGCCTGTGATCACGTCAGAGCGCACGAGTATTTCAACGAATCTATAAATACGCAATGCAACTTTGTGGCCATCGAATGCGATTCTTACGAAGAATTCTTGAACGGAGAGTGTTTTTCGTGTTTAAGCGAATCGGTTCGTATTATAAAAATATCATAATATTGCTAAAAATTCTCGACGCATTTACTATCTCAAAAAAAAAAATTAACTTTTTTCGGAATTAATTAATTCGACGGTTTCAATCGAGCTTTTTATATTCCATTGTTAGCCTCACACTTGCGTTGTATGCTAAATTTATACTCATACCGAAATCGGTAATACTTCCATCGTTGCAGTGCCCTACGATTATTACTGTCGCTTCTTCTATTAACAATATTATTGTCTTGTTTTCGTAATAAATTAAAAAATCGTAAATTTTACGACTTGATTGTCCTCCATTGAAATGCCTATTATATTGTTTATAGGAACAACACGTTTTATGAAATTTCGTAATATTATTATCTTAAACTGATTTAAAATTACATTATTTATTTTATTTATTTTTTTTTTCAGAACCCCGAAGGAAAAATCTGCGCAGAAATGGGTATGCGGTCTTTGGGCCATTGGAAAAAATTCGCACACATAATTTCTAGTTTCAGTGAACCGAATACATTTCCACACGTAAAATTATACACTATAACCAATCCGGAACAACCATTTTGCAGTGAGTATACCTAACTACGACAGTGTTGATAGCGTACAGTTAAAACAAATCGGACTTTGTTCAAAGAACTTTAGCAACCATCACGTAAATCACGAACTCTCATAATATCTCACGTGAAACGATCGATAATCACGCCAACCAAATTTGTGCCATTAGCGACTCTAATCATAATATCGCATATTGTATACGATTCCTCCATAACAAAAATGATAAATAAACGTTCGGTTTTGTTATTCCGATATTTTCTGTTTCTCAAAACGAACAATATATATTATCATTTATGTTTCAGCGTATTTATATCGGGCGACGTTGAATCTGGCGAATTCGCAAGAGAGCAAAGACCACGGCGGTGAAGTGGGAAATTTTTTGATACAAATCGAAGGAACCAACTCCAGGACAAAACTCATAAACGTATTCCAGTGAGTAAAACAGAATTTTGATATTTACCTACAGTAGGTACATAACTGCAGTTCAACGAGATTATTTCTAATCGATCTGCACGATTGTAATATATATTATTAGTGTTATATTACTAAAAATCAGCTAGGTATACCATGTGTTGTTATTGCTTATCAATCAATTATATCCGCAGAGAAAAACACTACAAACCGGGCAGTGTTCACCGTCAAGTGTTCGGTTCTTCCAACGTGGGCACCATCAAATCCGTCCTGTTGATCTGGAACCATTCGACCACGATAAACATACTGACGTGGAGATTCGAAGCGCCGGTCATTTACGTAGAGTCGATGACTATCGAGACGTTCAACGGCGGTCAAAAGTAATACAACAGTGCTATTATAAAATTAATAATAATATTAGTACATCGACGGGGACACGGCAAAAGGGTCTTAGCGACACGGCTTCGCTATTCCGCGGAGAAATACGTGTTTCGTCCATTGCGCGTGCGCAAAAACAGCTGCGGCCATTATCTAAAGAAAAATTTGAATTTTGAGTTTGGGGTATAAACCGTACTTTGTATTTTGTCTTCTCAATTATCTCAATTACAGAGTCTAAACGACAATAAAAGCTAATCGACAATGCGTATTCACATTAAGGACGTACACACAAAAAAAAAAAAAGTATTCAATGAGATTATTCCCTATTCCAACCGGAAAAACGTTATTGACAACCTAAACAAAAAAAAAAAGTTAAATTCACAAATAAATGATTTTCGCAGACTCTCCCGAAAGGCTTAAAACTGTGAATCGTGTCGCTTAGACCCTTTGGCCGTGTCACCATCGATATATGTAAGGCTGCGGTACAAAAACGATCGTGACATTATCGAACCGTCAAAATGTAGGGTCCTGTGGTTATGGGTATATCATCGTGTAGACCGTTCTTGAACGAAATGACGCATCGGTCGTTTTAAAATAAATCAGAAAATTATCATGGTTCGCGGGGCATTGGTTTTAAGGGGTTTTCTGTGTCTAAATGGACGCACGATTAAGTCCATTAGACACCCATTAACGGAGGATATTGCGTCCACTAGTGTGTCCACTAGAAAATAAACGGTATAATACGTTTGAATTAGTGGAACGAAATTGTACATCTTATATTGGAAACGCTCTCACTGGTGGGGGAAGGAAGTAACTGAATAAAGTACAAAATGTAGAGCAATGATTTAGTTTATCTGCGCACGGAGCTTTTTTTTAAGAAAGGTGACTGAACACACAGTGAATATTCAATAACGAATGTCCTAATGATCCGTGCGAGCGACAGTAGAGCTTTAAGAATAATTATGACTGCAGAGAAAGTCGATGGTCGAGCGGAAACGGGGAAAAGTGATCCGCAGAGTTTTTTTTTTAGTTTTATTTAGGTAGGTACAATAATTATTACGTCATGATTAAGTTCGGCAATAAATGTATTTGTATAATATACGAATATTATTTTATTTACGTTATTTATTATAAAATATTGTATTCTATCCTCGAGCCTTTTTTTGAGTTCTGAAACTTTAAAACTGAAAATATCGGGAATATTGACAACTATGGTCGTTGTTCCTCCTCGCGACTCTTATTCATATACGGTACAATCGATATAATATCGTTGTTAGATACATCGTGCGGTTGAATTGTTGTTAATTTTTTTCGTTTTTTCGTTTGTTTTTCAGACTCAAATTATGTCCGCCGAAATTAATAGCGTTGGAAGCCGGTCTGTCGTTCAGGATGGTACCATGTTAACGGTCCGTCGTCATAAAATATATACCACAAAATATTATATTAGCCGCGTTTCGACGATGCAATTTTTAACAGCCCGGTCACTGGTTTAGCGAACTAGTTTTAGCATACTGTTCGACTGCGCAATTGTCAAATGAATCGTCGAAAAACAAGAATGCATTTTTCGACCACCGGGTTGTCCTATTGTTCTCGGCGGAAAATTACATCGTCAAAACGCGCCTATTACCTATCTTATATTTTTTCAACACTATATCGTACCTACCTATATCCGTAAATCTCACGATTAATTTATTGCACTATATTTTTAAGTAAAAAAATTGTATTCGATTTTTAACGGTAGTCGTGCGTTTTACATTATTTACATTTATACACTGGAGATAATAATAATATGATTGCGTATTTTTGATTCGTACCATTGTTGTAATATTATTGTAAGACTTGTACAAAATTATTATTGTCAGTATAACTACTAATAGTAAGTAAATTCTAAGTTATATATATATTATATTATACATTACACCATTTCATGTACACTACATTTCACTACCTACATTTTTTTTTTTTTTTAGATTTGATGCATTTTTATTTATTTTTTTATACGTATTTTTTCGTTTTTACATTATACTATATCGTAATATAACCGTAATATATATTGAATATTATATTTTGTGCACAAATACTATACAATTATTTAATCTATTATAAGTACTCTCGTATGTGTAGTATGTACCTGACCCGGCGGTGTATTTTTCAGGGGAGGGGGTTGCTTTCAAACCCCCTTACTCCCAGGCGCATATAACTTCTATTATATTAGTGGGCTTGGTATGATTTAGGTCTAAACTGTAATAATGAATAAGCCCCCTCCCTAAAAAAAACCAAGGTAAATACGCCATTGAGTGTGTAACGTCTGTGCGTCGAATGTGTATACCTACCTACTTGCTTACGTACATTTCGTGAACGATCAAAATAAAGAAGTTTATCGTCAACAAATTATTGTAATCGTCTTATATTTATTGATTTTTAAAATTACATTGTTGCATAATAAATTAGTTAAACAATACTCTTGATACAAATGAATACAATTAATAAAGAATTAAGAAAATTTACATTTGTTTTACAAACAAAAAGATATTATAACATAGTACTTTAATAAACCGTTTACAACTTGTAAATTGTTTGGCCAAGAGACGTTACAATATGAATAGCATATGAATTAACATAAAATTTTGGGAGACGTGAGAAATAAACGACTGTTATAATATTACGTACGTTGTGATTGTTGACTTTAACAGAAAAGAACCATCGATCGCGCAGTGGTTTGAAGACGGGCAGTTTTATGTAGTGATTTTATGTACTTTCAATAATGATATTTTTAAGGTGCCCAGTATGCGACCGTATCCGGAATTTTAGAAGCGCTACACGTATTGTACTCGAAGCATATAAAGCGAATGACTTTCGAGTCGATCGTTGCGGACAGTGATATTATTTCTCTAAATTAACGGCACGTAAAGAGCGGACAAGTAAGTCGGGCGTTTAAAGGCGAACACGTCGTTGAATTCGGAACAGTTTCGTTTAATCGTACCGAAAAAAGGATATTGGTAAATTTCGTCTTGATAACGCACGTGAGGCCAGGGGCTTACAACCTTCGTGTCCACCACGCACGTGTTGCTAAAAACAATAGCAATTGGAGGGTTACAACAACCGAAATCGCCCCCCGGCTACGCCGCTGAATAGGTACGCTGCAAAATTGCATTCGACGTTACAACACAACGTTGTGAAATATCGTTTCATTGTCTTCGCGGAAATTATTAATGTCGTATTAATAAACCAGAGTCGGATAAGTACCTACCTAAGGAGATGTATAAATAATATTGTTGTTGTTATAATATTGTGTTATCGCTGCTGTTGGAGAGCTTTTGCACAACGCCGGCGAAACTCGACATAAAACTGGGCGGGCGCCCGCCCGACGTTAGGACGCTCGCCGAAATACGTCTGTGTGCATGCGCTCTGAAAAATGATCGAATTGACGTAATCAGTTATTTTCACCGAACGTCGACATTGTAGGTGGGTCAGGTAGGTGGGTACCACAATGTTATTTACGCAAACTTGCTCTCCGGGAAGGTTCTATTTTAACTTGTGATCGATGTTCGACCCACTTCCCGTGGTCCGATCAATTTACAATTTTTCCGTGCACTCGTATTTTTACTGTTTTCGTTTGTTTTGTTTTGTTTTGTTTTTTTTTTTCCCCCTAGAACCATGAATTCAATAGCAGAAGGTAATGAATTAGGAAACCGCTCAGTAAAAGCACTGATCGATTGGAGCAGCCCTAAAAAACTAGCGAACACAACTTACGAAGAAAATTATTATAATAACCCGTTTGATATAATGGAGTTAAGAGCCGCTAATATGGATCCTTTTGATTTAGTTCACCATCAGACATCATTAAAAGAAGATGTGTCGTGTAGTAGCGTATTGAATACTTCGTGGAAATTAGAAATTGGGCCGATGTGGAAGAGTTTTTCATCAACAGGTAAACATAATTTTTGTTTAACATTGTTTACAATTCCTGTGTTATTTTGACAATTTAGTTTCAAGTATTTGATCGCACACTTTATTAAGAAGGCGCACAAATATCTTACTGTGTGTACTGTATCGTATATCGCTAAAGAACAGTACTCGTAGACGAGTCTTTAAAAGTAAAAGAGGGAACAAATAAAAACAACAGGTAACCGTTGACAACTAAATAAATACAAATCAAAATTATTTTCCTATACATATAGATAACAATGGAAATGAGCCAATGGACGTATCTGTTTCGCCATCAACAGTGGACTACGATAGGATAGATTTAGAAAAAATTGCATCATGTACCGAAGAAGAAAAACAACAAATCAGAGAACAAACACTACAACGGATTAAGATGCTTGTTGAAAATATCGACACGAAATATGAAGAATGCCATATAGATAAGTCATTATCTGTTATAGGACAGCAATACTCCGAATCGAGTTTGAATAATACTGAAAGTTTATTTAATAAGGGATTTATGAGGAGTGATTCTAATAGTATTTCTAATAGCCTTTATAAAACCCCGGTAAGTAATCGCAATAAAACCTATTTATTTATTTATTTTTTTTTTTAACTAAAAATTAATTATCTATTTTATACTTAACTATAAATAATAATAATAATAAAAAATAATCAGCTAACAATAAATGTCAAACAGTCCTGTTACGCCCTGTATATTATTGTGTGTTTTTGTAAAGCACACATTTACACGCTATACTCAATACACTAATAATATTATACTGTGTTTTTATTTAGGTTGATCTCAGTGATATAAGCACACCAAATATTAGTTTAGTTTACTCGAATGTAGAACAAAAATGTTTTAGTATAAACTCATTGAAACCAGAATGGATAATGAATAGTTTTAGCAATTACAATGGATATGTAGAAGTTCAAGCTGTAAGATCACTCAAATCATTAATAAACATATTTAATTTTTATTTTATAAATTATTAAAATACATTTTTGAAGGACAAATCTGAACCAGTGGTTGAACCATATAATAACAACAATGAAATTGATATGAAGTTAAAAGCTCTGAATCGCATTGGTAATACACAATTTAATTTATTATTTTTATTATTACCTAACAAGGAAAAATATCTTTAATGAAATGATAGTTCTTAAAAAAGAAAATTGTATAAAATATATTTTTATATTCTTCAATGTCTATTATTATTTTAGGAATCGTCGAATCAGAATCCAATGGATCGCGGACCTTTTTGAAGTCAATACAAAATAAAAGAACTGAAAATAAAGGTCCCGTTTTGGAAAATATTCCTGACCATTATATGATAAAAAATTATAAGGATACAGACATGAAAAAAATTTGTCTTTCAAAAATTATTAAGTCTCAAGTACCTATATTCATATTTCAAATTACTTAATACATAACGTTTAAATATGTTATTTTCCAAGTAGAAACAATTTTCTAATATTTTTGATAAACACTACTCAAATGATTTCATAAAATAATACGTTTTATTATAAATTATGTATTATATGTCCCTATAGAAAAATGTAAAATTTGATATTAAACTAAATTTTCTTTTTTTATTCATAGTTAAAGCCTGTTGCCTCTTCTACGCCTACAAATACATCAAGTATTGCTACTTCATTTCATAGTTCTTTATCAGAAGAATGTTCTATTACAGCCAGGTAGGTTGTTGATAATTGATATTGAAAATAATTCTTTCTAATATAAATAAATAACAATATAAATTCTTATCTAATTTTAATGTTAATCAATGTATAGTTTAATATTTAATTTTTCACTTTTAAATAGTTCAAAACAAGCGGTGATTAATTCTGTTGAAAGTCCAAAAACACCATTCAACGCTACAAAATGTGTCAAACAAAATCCAACTAATGTAAGTCTGTTACACCTATGTTATAATATACAAAATGTTGTCATATATGTTTTATATTTAAGTTGAATGCAAAGGCTAATAACACAATTCCACAACTAAATGATATATGGTTTGGTTCAGCAAATAAACGGTCTAAGGTAAATATAGCAAAAGAGAAATTCATCAGTTATGTTATTCATTAATAATGATAATAATTTAAATATTCTAGACTATAACTAATTTATTCGATCATAGTGCAAAAGATAAGACTGAAATTATAAAATCTTTTCAATCTAATAAATCTAAAGTAAGATAATCCATACCTTTTTTTTAATACTATTCTTATAATTTATATTTAATTTTAGTCTGAAGGTACAATTGAGAAAATAACAAAACCAATGGCATTGAAAACTACTAAAATAAGTGTAAGTTTTTAATAACAGTATATTTGTAGAAAATGCCATATATTATACAATTTTATATATTTAATATAAGTTATGATTTTTGAAATGCTGATTTTAAATTAAACATTTATGCCATTAGAGTTTGCCAGTACCAAAACAGACAGCTATTTCACTAATTGGAAAAGAAAAGGTAACACCTTAGTGACCTTTAGTAGTAAAATTGTAATGTATTTATTTTTTAAGTCTGATATTTTGTAAAAATGTGATAATATTTTATTTTTTATTATTGAAATAAGTACTTGTTTTTTTATTTTTGCTTTTATAATTTCCAACAACAATGAATGTATAATAATGTGTATACTTGTGAATTAAATAAGTCTTCGAATAAAATAATACAATTATTTACAATAAAAAAATTAAAGTGGTTCTTGCTATTCTATAATGGTGGCTGTGTTAATCGTTTATAATCTACTTTTTCTAAATGCACTAATGGTTTTAATTGTTCGGCAAATATACGCATATCTTCAGCAATTGCATCTTGATTACTGGGTGCCAATACACTCAATTCAACAAGATAGGATTGTGATATTGGATCGACACTCTCTGGAGCAGGTTTACCAACAACCATCATCTATAATAATAGGAAAGTATAGAAATTATATAAATTGGTAAAAATTAACTTAAAAAATTCAAAATATATTAAATATCACTAACTTTAAATATTTTTGATACAGTTATCTTCATTCTACCTTTACGGAACATATATCCTCGTAAAATGTATTCAAAGTCCATACGGAAGCCCATTTCTGTGAGGAAATCTACAATTGTCGGTGTAGTAGCTACATCAATACTGCTTCGCACAATTGTAGGTCTAGATTTATCTCCTGAAAATATACAAACATTTAGTATTTACAATTTAAACAATTCCATAGATTTTACCAAGTTCAGGTTGTCCTATATAACGCAGCTGGTAAGGCATATCTAAATAATCGATCGCTCTTCTTACTCTCAATGTAAGTGGCTGAGGTGTAGCACTTCCTTAAACAGAATGTTTAAACTTAGATAACTATGAATATATAGTATTAAAGTTACAGTATAACTGATTTATTTGTTTTTTAAACATAGAATTTTATTTTACTATTGATAGTTACATGAACAAACAGTTCATAATAGCTTTAAATACATATTACAATATTTAATTCCTAAATTTCCTAAATTAAAATAAATTTGATGTGATGAACAATATTACTTATGCTGAAACACATTTCGTGGTCGTGAAATGTCTCTGGTCCGGAATCAACATTGTCACAAAGTCCTCGCAGTCTGTGCAGCAACACTTCAACAGCTGAGTCTAGAACACTACCTTGTAACAGATATTCTTGATTGGGAACAATATTACTCTTCATGGCAGCAGTTAAGCTATCCATTGCTGGAATAGGTGCCTCCTAAAAGAAAATTTTACATTTAAATATCAATAGGTACAAATTTCACATAGACAATTAACCTTTATGGCTTCCATGATGCTGGATTTTTAAAAATAGTGTTTATTCAAGTAACTGAGGTAATTTAGGTATTTATAAATATTTATAAAAAGGTATTATATTAAAAAAACAATTAATTATTAATTTGAGTTCCGTTTGATTTTTATTTTTATTTAAATATTTTGAAGAGATAAATAGTAAATATGATAAGGTACTGAAATGATAAAGATAACGTTAATTTTTATTTTTTTATAGGTTATCCGGTAATCATTTATTTTTTTTTCATTTTCAGTTCTCTCAGCACTATAAGTTCAGACTTTTTATAACTAAAATATCGTTCATTTAATTTTTAAAAATATATAAAATATTTTTGTGTAAGTAAATTGTGTATAGAAAATTATTAAGTTACTATTATTAATATTAATAAGTTTATAATATTAAATAGGTACCTACTTATAAGGTTAAACAGAATAGGTATATTATTATGTTTAAACTTTGGAATTGATTTTTACTTTTAATTTAAAATAAGCACTACTTAAAATAATTAAGTTAATAAATACCATTATCAAATTTGTTGATAAAATATGTACATTTTTGTAATTTTTACTTTATAAATATCATTATTTCCAAACTAATTTATTAATGCAATTGTAATTACTTACCAAATTTTATCAAGTGAAAATATTTTTAATAAAATATTATTGTTTTTTAACAGCTATTAACAATGCGAGCATACAGGATATTGAAGAAACTGTTGCCTTCTAGTGGAGGCGGTGATGATTTTGAAAAAGCCAAAAAAGCTATACGTTTAACTAGACATGGTTGTGCAAATAGACCTTTCTATCATATTGTTGTTGTACTTGTAAGTATAAACTACTAAATAACATTTGATTTCATACATTCACCAAGAACATTTTCATTAATTAGCAAAAACGTGATTGTAAAGCCCATCCGATTGAACAACTTGGCACATACGATCCTTTAATAAACCATAACGGAGAAAAATTGGTCAGTTTAAATTTGGAAAGAATTAAATATTGGATGGCAAAAAATGCACGATTAAGTAATCCAGTGGCTGAATTATTAGGTATGTGTAAAAACTTTGAATTATACACATGTTTTAATTTATAATTAGGTAATGTATAATTGGAATAATAATAGTAATCGGATTTGGCCTCTCAGAATAAGTTTACCCAATACAAATTGTGTTAACCAGATCCAGGCGAATTCCTATCTACATAAATTGGAAGTGTTCAGACATCTCAACATCGATATTGATAAAACCAAGCTTCAACAAGAGCCATCTAAAATAATTCTGAATGTGTTATTAGAAAGAAATGTTGCTGTAAAACAGATATTTATATCGGGTACTTTAGAGACCAACCAAAGATACTTTCTAAAAACTGAACTGCACATGCCTGTCCAATACCAATAATAGGTTTAATAATTCTACTCCACTCATATATAACACTAATTCTTGTTCTATCTTTAAGTTTAGTCATAAGATAACTTAAAATATTATAATTATGTTGAGTATTACCAAAATATCTGTGGTTTACGTACTTAGTTGGATATCTTACATTGTAACTATTCTCTAAATAACTTTGTCTTCTATAGTATTATATCTTATCTAAAATCTGGTTAACTCAGACTTTTGTGACACCGAAATAGGCATTGTTGGCTATCAGTTAATTCACTCTGTCAGGAATGTAAATACAAGTCCTCGCTTTAAATGTGGTGATATTCTAATCGCGGTTTAGAATGTGTATGCCGCAAAAGTCTTATCTTTACCAGTTAATGATATTGAACAACTATTTAGTTTTGTAACAATTGAGAACAAGAGACTCATTATGGGCAGGGTTAATTTCTCGCTGTTCAGTAAATTAGCGAATTCGTCCACACGAAATACTCCGATTACAAATTTATTACTATATGTTAGCTAATGTGATTTATCTAATTTCGATGTTGCTTTTTCTCCTTTCACTGTTCTGTCTGATTCCATTCATATCTCTAAATACAGATCATTATACGTCTATTTTTCTTCAATTAACAGAGTATTAGCCACGTGTAATAACCATCTAAAGAATATTGACACATTTTATTGCTCTCAAGGTGTGATAGGATTCAATATTCTTTCTTTCTAAACTACCTTTACTTTATTTGTTTTTTCTAGTTTATTGTATGCTTATATGTAAAGATTTTAAACGTTTCTTTTTTTCAATGTATTATATAGGTACCTAATACCTACTAATGTAGAACTACAATATTGTCTAATAATTGTTATTGATCTGTATGTTATGCCTTTAGACGTGTATTTCGATAAATAGGTAAATAAATAGGGCTCGGAGGTTTATTCATCTAAAATTATCTAATTATGTACTGTGTATACATTTGTATATAAATCAATAATTTATCAACTAAATATGGATCAATTATCTTAAAATATTCACTTACACTCCAATTTTTATACGTAAAAACTATTTATAATATTATACTGACTATTTGTGTTTAGGTATAGGTATATGCCAGTAAAATTGAAAAAAAATTTAATAAATTAAAACAATAAATAATATAGGTAATACCCATTGAAATAGGTATAATATAGGTATTTTAAAATTAAAAAAAGGACGGTTATATTTTGCACATAGATGTAGTCACTGTTGAAAGGGGGAAATTGGAAAGGTAGGATACTTAGAATTCAATGTATATTTGTAAGAAACGATAACCCATTGCTAACGAAAAAAAACGATTCTAAGCAAAGTTCTTATAATAGTGTTGCTTTGTAAACAATGTATATATTATGTCATATTATGATAAAATGATTACAACAATGTATGTTTTCTAGACAACAATGATTGTTTAAAAAAGATTAAAATAATAAAAACTTGATAAAAACTGTTGCCAATGACAACCTTACTTTTAATCTTTCAATCTTTTTTAACCTAAGGAACCAGATTTTCCTCATTATCTCGAAGATTAATGAGAATTTCAAAAATAGCCTATCTTAAGTACTACCCGGAGTACATTTCTTTTTCTTTTCATTTCCTTTCTATATTTGATAATCTGAATAAACTTTTTGGTAGAAAAAGTGTTCACATAAGAAAAATAAACATCTTTGTAATACCAGTACATTTTTCGTTAAACTCAGTATCTAAAATAAACATAAATATTCTGAAAAATGTATTTACAGTCACAAAAAATTAAAAATATAAAATTTTCATTCAGTAGATTATAAATAAAATTTGTATCTAGCATAAAATAAGCATTAATTAAACTAATAAAAAAAAAAACATATGCAATTTCATAAACATATGAGCATTAATAATGAAGAATATGTTTGTTTATTTAATTAAAAGTTGTTTTGTAAGCAGATTTACTACTTTTATCATTTAATTGTCCAGAAAACATATTTAAATAATTATTATATTACTTAATAACCATGAATACCTATTAATATGTTTTTTTTGTTAAGGTTTATCTGGATTTTTACCCATTCATCCTCGTACATATATGACAGCATGGAGGAATAGACAAAAAAATCAAACCGAAGCCAATACAAGTGAAACAGCAACAAGCAGTTAAATAAATATATTGCTTATTGAATATTGTAGATAGTTGAACTGTCATAGTACTTGGTATAGCATTGTGGCAAATGTATTTTCATAAAATTAAAAATTAAAAAAAATGTGTACATAATATTCATTGTTGTTGGAATGTCTCATAGTAATAGTAAACAAAATACAATTATTTCATCAAAACAGATAAATGATAATAATGTTACTAATTTTATATGTATAAAAAAAATAATATTTTATTTTTCTTCAAACTTATACCAACATACTATTATTACTTTGTTAGAAGTTTTTTTTTAAAGTCATGTTTTTTAATGGTATTACTAAAAAATTATGATTAACATTTGTCAATAAACATAGGATGACATTTTTTTTTAACAAGCAATTGTGTTAAAAAATAATAATTCTGTGAATAGTTTTTAAGAAAAATAAAAAAATATAATAATAAGGTATAAAATAAATAATATTAATACATTTCACTATCATATGTTAAGATTCTTAATAGTCAAAAGACGATGACAAACTATCCTTATCATTATAATGGTCATCGGGATTATTTTCCATGGCTCGGCCAAGTGTGCTCACAATTGACTTGGCTTTGGATGATACATACCGGTCAATTTGACCTAAAACCGTCATGAATTGTATCATTTTCTCCAAATTAGAATTGATTTTTTCAGCTCTTTCTTCATCTGAAATCTGTGACCGTGGTTTCTGGTATGGTTCTTCCTGCAGGAAGCGGCCGTGAATATTTCGTGGTTTCTGTGTTTGATATGTGTCTATGATGGGATTACGACCACTACGAGTTGGGTGATTATTCCCTTGAAAAATATTTAAAATAAATATAATAATATGTACAGTTGAAAATTATAAAAGATTTGTTTTTAATATTTTAAACACCTTTTTAAGGCTACTATTAATGTTGTAAAACTATGTATGTACCTATTTAACCTAAATTTATATTTTTATATACAAAATGTTGACAATAATAATTCAACTTTTGAAGTTTTTAGAGCAGGTAAATGTATTGGTTATTCTAAAATGTAAACTTTTGCTTTACCATTAATGATAAACAAGATTTCGTACAAAAAAAATATTTCTGCCATCAGTACTAACATAATAGAGATTATTTCTCATAACTACTTTGTCTAACTGGTTCATTAAGAATACAATTTGTTTAAAATTCTTTGTACTTTTCTTAATAATGGAGAAACTTCCCTACCCCCCCCCCTCCAAAAAAAAAAAATGCAACATCACTATCAACGGTTAGCTTAAGTTATAATAATTATTTATATATATGTATTTTTTTTTTCTATAAGATTTGAAATTTTGACCGAATTAGGTATATCTAAGATCTTGAATTAGATATTTGTTATTTTATTATTATTAGTTAGGTAATTATTATAGTTATTAATTTTTAAAAATATATTTTCTATTCGTGTAGATAAAATTGTTTTGGTTTCATAAAACAATTTGCAAATTCGATACAAGTACAATAAGTGCATACATTGTAGTATTGTACTTAGGTACGTGAAAAATATACAACGCGGGGGGAAAAACCGCGTAAATAAAACAATAATAAAGGTCGTATTATCGAATGACAATCATTGAATTCAACCGTTAAATTGGCTTCCAACAAAAAGCAAATTTCCTAATGGCCATCCCTATTTCGGATCAAACAACAATTATGTAAGCCACAGAGGAATTAAAAATGAATTATAATTATTATTATTTAATTGAACATTAATTATTATGACTAATGGAATTTCGCGTTTTAGTGGAATTTTTTTTTTTTTTTTAAGTTTATGGCAATTGTTTTTAAAATTGTTTAAACTATCTTTTTGAAAACACACCCAAGGGAATAATATTGAAATAATGTAATTTGGCATAAAATATTGCGGAATAAGACGATTCAATACTGATATCCACCATCTGTATTTGGAATCTCACCGTTTAATTCAATAATGTTATGCATCAATATAGACTTAGGTACACACACCATCAGTTACAAAGCCAGATTATGCTTTTCTGACCAATTTTACGGATCTACCCACTTTGGGCTAGGTAGTAGATACCTAGGTACATCTATTTAGGTACCTATTTTAAAGTCGACGAAAATGTCGATTTTGTTTTAAATTTAAATCGGCCTGCAGTCACGTAATAAAAATGATTGCACGCATTTCTGTAAACATTAAAACGGAACGTGCCCGGCGATTTTATCGTCAGTACCGACCTGCGGGTTTATTATAGGTATGTATTATTATTATTGTAATAGGTGTCAAATTATTGTACAAACATGTAGGTAACCTCGTAATCGGATAGGCTGGGATTATTGTGTTCCGTAAACACGATATTATACATTATAACACAAGAGGTGGTAGACAACGGCGCAACCGGGAATTTTATTTGGGGGGGGGTCATTTTTAAAAAAATCGTTCATGCTTTTAATCGTGACAAAAAAAATAATAAGATCTCAATACGACACGTTTTCGTTCAGAATAGCGCGTCTTCTCAATGCCGGTCTATACGGCTGTGCCGAGGTTGCCTCTCCGCCAGTGGCGAAAAAACAATTCGCAGGGCAACTCCCGCAGCCCCCTATCCCGGGGGTCATAATTATTATAATAATATTCTAAACTTGTTGACCCGGTGAGGTTAGGTTAGAGAATAACAGTTAATATTTAATAATAATAATTTCCTCCTCGGCCGTGACGACCGAATTGCCATCCGTATCACCCAAGTAACCCTTGATTAAACGATCACATATCCGTACCAAAAACACTTACAAATCTCATTATCGCAATTCTCGTTGGGATCTCTAAGGTTTTTGAAAATAAAATACAGCCCCGGTAATGTGGCTTTTTGTAGGTGAGAGAAGTTTTAAAATCGGTTGGGTAGTGTTTGAGCTCATCCGTATTACGAACATACAAACAAACAAATCTTTTCTCTTTATAATGTTATCGGTACAGATTTGACAGTGTGTGTGTGTGTGTGTGCACACACACTTAAACTCAACAGAATTATTTGAACTCCGTACCTCTGTAATATCAATGTATTATTATACTATGTAATTTAGGAGGTATTAGTAGCATATTGTTAATAATAATATACACTGTAAATAATTACACGAGGTCATTGTATGCCGTCAATAAGTATATCATGTTTAGACAAAAATTGAACACGCACAATAAAGTAGGTAGATAGGCACCAATTATTTGTATTCTTTATCATAGGTACTCTTCGCATTGGCTTCACTATAATTTTTATGCTATTTAGATTCAGAGCGGAGCGATTAACGCGTTAGTCTTATTGTAATGTGAGCATTTTTTTTTTTTTGCTTTTGTTCCAAACAACTTTTCGACCAGAAATCTTGCTCCAATCGATGATGGAAATTACGAGGTCCATTTCCGCGGCATTTTGGATTTAGTTTATTAGTCGTTTTCCGACTGTAGTTTTCTTAATAGTTGGGCAAATTCTGCTTTCCCGACTTACCGTCGGGTAGCGGTAAACCCGTTTCCGGTATCAGCCAAATTAAAAGCGGGCGGTTGTTTCACACTCATTTTTGAGGGTGAAAAATAACGCCAACGTAAAACATTTTGGAGCTCAAGTTAATGCTTTCGAGATAGATAAATGATCGAGATTTGATCATTCTAAATAACGGGAAAAAGCGCTTTACACAAAATGTATTTATTAAATGTACCTACCCGTTTTGTTTTACAAAGAAATGACTCGCGAAAATAAATATGAACCCCTCCAAGAAAACTGTTTAGATTCGACACCAGGGCCAAGGATAGGGTGACCATACGTCCCGTTTTTGATCATCATATATTCATGTCCCGTTGTACCGACGAACTTCGAACGAGACGCCTTTTGTCTCATTTTTAGAAACTTGTCATTTTTTAATCCCGTTATTTCCATATAATATTATACTTACGTGTTTAAACGAAAAACCACATGTATGACATTCAAGAGAGCTTAAAGTCGTATTCGTTTTGATCTACCGGAATGTGTACGAAGATTATCTTTTCGATGAGTAGGTACTAATCGGTAATCACGTATGATGTTATCAATGACGTAATAATCGACAAATTATTATGGACAATTAAAAGGACGGCAGAATAATACTGTGTTCGTATTGTATTAAAAAAAGACGGGCGTGGTGTCTAAACAATTTAAAAAAATCAATACATAAATAAATATATACAATTTTGGCAGAATATTTTCTAGCGATTTGCGGAACTAATGCAATAGAGAGAATATTATTTCCTATCGCGATTGCGTTGTAGCCGGATGAAAAATATCGCCGTCTTGTACCTACTCATAGAAATTATCAAAGAAATTAAGATTCTAAAAAATATTCCCGTAATGATTTTTAAAGTGTTTTTTTTTTTCTTTTACACAATCTAAACAACTATTAAATGCGGTTAATTGACAAAAAAAGAAAATACACCTATACACGAGACAAAAGACGCGCATTGGAAATCAACCCGATACAAATAAGAATTACTTTTCAAACTCGCAACAAAATGGAATATAACGTATACGTACAAACAAAATATGTTTCAATTAAAATATTAAACTACGAGGCGTGTAAATAAAATAATGAAACCGATAGCGTAGCATACTATCTGGCAACACTAATGGCTTTCCGTTTACAAATGTTTTCAAAATAAACATTTAATGTGTCTTCAGTACGAACTTGAATTTCCTAGAGCGTGACGGGTTGTCAGTTGGTCCGTAGTGATAATTTTCGTAGACTGGGTTTTCTTAGTGGGTACGTTCTGAAAATGGGTGACAACAATGTTTTCATCATTTTTTGCAGTTGAAGGCCTTCCACTGCGAGGTTCGTTTTCGATCGATTCTCCGCCTTTTGAATATGCTTTAGACCGCATAAAAACCTGGGCCCTTGGAAGTACACTATCTGAGAACTTTCCGTCACACTGTGCCCAGGTTCGAAACAAAATCGGATGGCACACCGTTGTTGAAAATTTATCTCACTCATTTTCAGTACGCGCTGAAAAAAACCAGTTTACGAAAATAATCACTACGGACCACCACGCGGCTTTAGGAAGTTCAAACTCGTACATTAGACATGTTTATGGACAAACCTCGTTACTTTATTTGCACACTTAATTGTACAGTAAAATATAGAAATTAAAAAAAATAAAAAAAAAACGAGGTCTTTTTCAGATTGAACCTTAAATTGTTTGTCCCATTATTTTTAATAATAGAACCGGGGAAATTATTACGATTATTGTTATGCAAAAGCGGTTCGGCTCGGTTCGGTTTGATATTGACACGGAGTGAACTCGCCTTGGGCCCCTCACCGGGACCGATGGCCGCGTGACGATTACCCGAAAGGTCAGTTTTTAGACATCGCCCAATCGGATTTCACATTTTATCGAAATAACGATTCCTGACGTTCCTAAAAACTGATTTGTTTTCAAAAACCATTCGTTCGTGATTGTTATATGAATATGTTCTAATAACGAAAAAAACGACGATAGTAATAATATATTACGATCATTAGTCATAGGTATCTCGAATAATCGAAACTGAGTGAATCCATCCAGTGTTCAAAGGCCAAAGTTCATCGACATCCGGTCACCGCCGTAGGCCTTTCCGAGTGGCCTATATTCAATCAATCAATCATATTATTTTCGTGTTTTTAAATCGTATACAAACAACAAATCGCAACCGAACGCCCGACTCAATATACAATTTTTTCGGCCTGAATAATATGCTGTCTGTACAGAGTGATTCTTTCTCGTGGCGAACGGCTGGATTTGTACTCGTTACGCGATACCAAAGCCGTTTAAAAGTTTTACACGTTATAATTGAAACGCCGATACAATGAACACAAACCCGCCGTGACGTTCAATTTTAAACTCTACTTGTAATTTTAATTGTTTCAGTTTCGAGTCTTTTTTTAGATTCTGAGGAACGTATTGGTTTTACTATTATGTGTGTGTGTTTTTTTTTTCTGTGTCGGTAAATTAATTTCCTGTTAGGAATATTGCTTCGGTTTTTTAACCGCACCATATTTACACCGAAAGCAAACTGTTTTTAGTTAGTGCATTGGGGGGGGGTCGGTTTTTGATTTTCCTTGCAGTTTTTTTAGTTAAAAAAAACATAGAGAAATAGAAAACTTTACGACAACACTGATTTGATTATTTTTTCTAGTTTGTTTTAAGATTCTAAACGGAACGAGAGATGTATTGGTTTTACCATGATATGTGCTTTTTTTTAAACATTTTCTCTGTCTTTAAATAATTTTTTTACCACAAATCTTACTCCAATCAAAAAATTGCAAGAAGCTTCATTGACATATTTTTGTTGCATTCTGAATGTAGCTGATGGTTAAGAAAATCGTTTTTTGATTTTTGTGCATAGTTTTCTTAATAATCGGACAAAACTAGGAAAAAATGTGTTTTTTATTTTTATTTTGGTAGGCACTATGTCGATAAAATTGTTTTACTGAGACGTTTGAAAATTTAACATGGGGTTTATCATAAGTTACAACTCCAAAAAAAACAAGTTTAGTTTGATGCACATGGGTTAGGTTTTATACTCGTTTAAAGTTCAAATTTTGACGGAAATTGTAAAAAACACAAACGAGAGGCTTGACGGTTGAGGGCAATTGGATGCTCGGTGTTATTACTATTTGAAGACATAGGTAGTGTCTAGTAGTACGGGGAAAATTATATTGGCGTCTAAAGTATACCTATGCATTTTTCGGTTCTCCTCAATAAGCATTATACTATTGTAAATTACCAGGTGTCAATTTGGATGATCCCGCGGGCGTAAACTTGCTCTTGATAGGTAGTTTGGCCACTTCCGGCAGTCCTCTGGCTTTGGACGTCGGCGTCGGATGGTAGAAAAACGGCGAGACAATCGGCTCGTTATGCTGCAGACTGGCGACGGGTGACGCGAAAACGACGACCGACTGCAATAACATAATATCATAATGAATACAAAACAGAACCGACAGCAAAATGAATCCCCTATACTAATTATTTCGTATCGCAATATTATCGTTGTTTCGTTGTTGTACCGACGACACCCCGAGCAATTAATAATGTAATATAACGACCGTGTTGAGTTATGGATTGTAAAAAAGCTAAAAAAAAAAAGGCCGTACGAAATCGTCGCCGAAAAAACACCGGCTCCCAAATGTTATCGGGACGAGGTACCGCGAAATCGACGGACAAATAATCGAACGACCTCTTGTACAACAAAATTGATAATGCGCTTGATATTTACGCGTACGGATCTCCGAAACTTGGTCATCGCAATAATATTGTCGTTGGTACTCGAAAGAAAAATATCGCTGAACAAGAATGAAGATGCTTGGACCGCTAAAGAAAAATAAACAGAGAGCTAGTAATAACGCCCGGGGCTACGGAGCTCCTCCTAACCTTCCCCTCCCTCATTATCCGTCCCCGAGCCGAGTCGAATCGATAAAAGACCTTTGGAATGGCTGACAACGAGTGGCGGTGGTTTGCAGGAAGGGCGATTTGCGATGNCCCGAGCCGAGTCGAATCGATAAAAGACCTTTGGAATGGCTGACGACGAGTGGCGGTGGTTTGCAGGAAGGGCGATTTGCGATGGATATACTCAGACGGGACGACCGGTCCCGTAAAGGGGGGCACGCAAACCCTAACGCGATAACGAATAAAAGAAAAAACTGCATCCGAGTTCCGTCCCGATAACCTTTTTTTTTTATACCGATTCCGTCCCGGGTGAAAAAAAAAGCATGTACCAATATTGCGTCCTTAATAGAAACAAGGTTAACTAAATTACAATATTACTGTATTATCAGTACAATAACAAATAATAAATCCAAACACGCAGACGCACAAATAATGACGGTGAAGTTTAAAAGCTAAATATAGTTTTATCTTTATTTCTAAATGACACTGCAGCGTTATCGAATCCGACTATTTAGTGCGGTAACTGAAAGCAATGTTATCTCTATTTCTAAACAATATGGAATCGTGATCGTAGTCGTAAATTGTACACCGCAATTTGAATACTGTGTAGAGAATGCAAAAAAAGGGACGGAACTCGCGTAGTTAAATAAATTACACGGGACGGAATTGGTGTATCTATTCTGAAAACCCGGACGGAACTGTAGTACAATGTCTTTAAACATTCAAAATTTACGTTCGGGCCGGAACTCGGACGCAGCCGAAAAAACAAAAACAAACAAAAAACGCGTACCTGAACGGCGACGTAGAAAACGATCGTTCGGCATATCATCGTGAAAAACTGTGCCCTGCGCGTCGACCGGCGTCCGCTTTTTAACCGTCCGCGCGACGCGTTTTTTTCGTACCGGAATTCTCAAAACAAACCCGCCGGCGTCGTGTTTACATTAGCTTACTATACGCCTACCTTCTCGTCGCATTACGTTTTTTATTTTTTTTTTTTAGTTCGTTATTTTGACGTATGCAAATAGCGCATATTATATTATAATGTGTATGTGTATAGGTAAGCTATTACGTTTGTGTGTGTGTGTGTGTGTACGCGCTACACTTAAATAATATGGTTTTTTTTTTTTTATTATTATTTTATTCGACGACCGCAATAATAATAATAATAATAACAACGGGGCGTCGGCGACGTGCGATTTCGACGCGACGGGACGTGCGTGCGCGAAGATACGCCGAGGATTCCATAAAAAAAAAAACTTCGAGTTCCGGAAATATAACCGGCCGAGAGTCCGTATTGGTTTGCATTATGGCCGGATCGGAATATCGTTTTTCCGGGCCCCGTTGAACCCAGGAAATCGGACACAAATTCAGCACGGAATCGAGTGTAATTTTAAAAGCCGGTCAAATTCAGAATCGAACGAAAACGTCCGTCTATTTTTAAAAAAGTGTGCGATGCGGTTTCTTTTTGAAAACGGCCCGAATAGAGGTGGTTCGGTTTTCGCATGACGTTCTGATAGTTCTGCAATATATTTCATTTTCGGGGAGGGGAGGGTATATTTATACGGTCTAGGAGACGTGTTAAATATGTACGCAGATACCAAAACATGACGTTAACGAAATTAATGGTTCTTTCCTTCGAAATAAACCCGCACCGCGTATCTAAAAGCCTGGACATTTTTTTAAACGGGTTTTCCGTGTCAACATTTATTTTTCCGTCTGAGAGCGGCGTTTCAGAAATCGTGATTCAACCAAAAAATAACAAGAGACCTTTTCTGTTGAATTTTGGCTTTGGTTGGTATACATTATGCGAGGAGGTCGATTTTTGATTTCCCGAGCGGTTGTCATAATAGACGGCAGGAACACTTAGAAGCAAACACGGAGCGCGGATTTTTAACTGACTGTACATTTTTTTCCCCTTTTCGTATGTTCGATTTGCGATACGAATCTTTGGGAACCACGCCTACTGATTATAAGTAATTTACAAAGTTTTATTGTGAATATGTTTGCATATTTGACCATGATAAAATATAGAGTATTTTTGCACAGTTGCATATAATTCAATGAATACTATTCACCACTACGAAAAAATGCTTAGATCGTCGCTCGAACGACAATGCACCGGTTTAATTTCAGACGAGACTTCCGAAGAACTAATAAAATACCATTTATCGTATGTTACACGATATTCTTGATTTTTTTTTTCCGCACCATTGTAATTATTACAATTTTGAATTTGTTTATATTTTTATCATTTTTACCGCATATCCTATGACGTAGTTTGATACTTAATAGTGCGTAAGATTTTTTTTCATGCGGAGGGCTTCAGTTTTTAATGGCCAAACAATATGGTCGAAAAAAGAAGTTCGCATCTAACTACTATTAATCCAACTCACTATCTATAATTACACGTTGAGTTTTTATCGACGTTTTAAACCAAATTCGATGATTTTTAGACTGTAATATTGCACACATTCGTAACCCGCTTGAAAATTAAAATATTGTTCGTATCCGACGGGCATAATGTAATATAAATATAATAGCGTTATAGTTTTTAAAAGTTTTACTTTATTTTTTCTATAATCTCGCGGTTTTATTGTTTATTCAATTAAATTTATCACGGAACCATTAGCAACAGTTCAATCAGTTACATAGCGTTTTTTTTTTCAACCTAGAATTAACATTTTAAATATAAGTGTTGCTGAGTTATATATTTTTGTGATATGATAACGAAATAAAATTTAAGTTTACTTGCGAGTCATACCAACCTTAAAAAATTGCAAAATATAATTCAGAGATTTCTTTAACTTCGGTAAAAAAAAATGTTGTATTCTAAATGCGGAATCACGTAGCAATTTCATACAAAATAAAATAGCTATAAACAGCTCATAAATTGCTAGAATTTTTTGAAAATTTTACCACGTCCATAAAGAGTTAATAGAAATATTCGATACAAATTTCAGGTTCCTATGATAATTTTTAACTGCATGCAAAAACAAGAATAAAAGTAACAATAGAAACAGTTTTATTGCGTAAATATTTCCGGTTGTCGACTTCCCCCCTCCCCCGGTTGTTTCCAATTATTCACAAAAGACAAATAGCCCCCTCAACACACCAACAGAAACCATCCTTGTAGTTGATGATCCGATCAAGATATCTGGTCGACAAATTGTTTATAGATAGAAAAAAAAAAATGCTGTCCTAGAATAACGGGGACAGTTGCAGCCACTGTTGTAGGAGAGAAGTTGGGAAGGTAGTAGAAAGGAAATTTAATGTACGCAACGATTGACCGTTGTTAACGAAAAAAGGATTTTGAGCAGAGTTCGATTATATTATATATATATATATATATATATAATCCCATGTTTTTTCCCATATATTATGAAAACCGCTTGGAACATTAAACAACGACCTCCTTAAAATATCACGTAGATAAAATTTACTTTCAGAAAATGTGTTCCACTTGATACATCGGCGCAAGATTTCTGGTAGGAAAGTTTGCACAACAAATCTAGAGGTATTTTTCAATTGAAATAGTCCGAGCGGGGGCGACTGCTTCGGTCTCTAGGTACACCCAAAATGTATTTGTTTTGACGCGACCAACAGGCTTGGCCCCGATCGCGTTTTTTTCCTTAAACTAGTACGCGTTAACGATGCGCTTTCTGTTTTAATGCACCTGCCGTCATCAAATGTATCGTGTCCATCCGTTCATCGTTTTTTACTTAAAATATTGCCGGTTTAGGCGTTGGAAAAAAAATTTAAAAATTAGCCAATATGACATGTACAGTATAGTGAATATACACGCGTCCCGACGCGATACAAAACGCAATTCAGGTATAATAATATCACTGCGATAAATTTCGTCGGATGAGTGCGATCGCGGCCGGTGTCGTGTTAACCTTCGGATCTCCGACGGTTAATAATGTTATACAATAACGAGCGCGCGTCTTTTCGTCGCCCGCAAAATGTCCAAAACACGGCCGTTTTGTTGTTGGAATACGATTCCTCGTCGTTATATTTACCGTTTCTGCGGCGCGAATTCGATCCGATCAATAATAACGTCGTCGTATACGAAATACATATATACGTAGCCCCAAAACGGATACGGTGTATCATTATGCTTATAATAATCGCAGTCTCGGACGGTGCACGCGCACATCCGGTACCTAGGTATATAAATACGACCGTCGAGCGATATTCTCCGGTCATACAGGGCGGATACGTTTCAGAAATAACGTTTTCGTCGTCGGCCGAAAAGTCTATTTTTTTTTTTTTTTTTTTAATACAGTCGTGCATAGTACCAGTGTTTTCCCGTCGAAAAATGAACTCGATCTCCACTGTGGTCACCGCGTTATTGGCCGTCCAGGCCTGCGACCGTTTCGTCAAAGTCCAGGTGAGCGCCGTCGTCAGCTGTATTTCTGGCCCGCGGATTCGAGAAGGTCCAAACTCAGTTCCTCCGCCAATTGCCTTATGGCTTTAAGCGCTCAAGATAACGCCGCACCGGTCTCTACTATCTTAGCCCTAGAAACGCGCGACATAGGGGATTTGCGTTCGGCGGAATAAAATATAATTGTGCGCCGTGAGTTTTGATGTCAAAGCGAATTGACCAAACTCGAACGCATACGATTTTAGTTTCCTAGCGAGATATAATCATTTTTAAATTGTGATGTTTCGCATACTCGTATTTCGTTTGAAAAATTAGAATACCGAAAAAACATCTACGCTTAGGCACAGATTAAGCTTCTTGTCTTTAAATTTGATAATACGTCAATTTGCTTTGATATTGAAACTAACGGTTAAAAATTTGTTCTGCTGAACACGCGAATTTGCTATGCGCGCGTTTGTAAAACGGAGACGATATAAATACCGGTGTGGCGTCTTTAATAGTTCGATATTTCGGCTTATCGGTTTGCGATTTCGGTGATCGATGAGATACGCACTCCTGGCACAAGAAAATATACTTTAATTTTAATTTCGTTAGACCCCAATGTTAACACATTTCCGCCAATAACGAGTTTGGGCCTCCTTGATTCGAGATTGTAGAGCTCGCATTTTCGTTTGAGCAGCGATTATTATTTTTGATTTTCCGTTTCGTTCAGGGTAATGCCGTCGACAGAGGCTACGTCGGATCTCAAATCGAAAATTACCAGTACGGCAATGGCGGTGAGTACTTGTATAACATCTATCTATTTATACGATGAATTTATTTGAGCCCATAGCAGTTCAGGTCCGGTTGAAATTCTAAAATATTGTAATATCAGCCGACATAGTATTATTAAGATAATGACGGGGAAGACTCTGTTACGTTATAATTAAAAGATATCCTCGGTTTCAAGTGAATTTGATTTCTGTTTTTTTTTTTTTTTTTCCAATTATGCGACCGATTAAGCTGTACAGTTCAACTGAATTTTCAAACATTTACTCTCGGTCTTTTTACCCCGAGTATACAATTATGATTTTGAAATAGCGACCTCCGCCTCTTTTTGAACACAGTTTTGAATAAAAAAAAAAATATTTTGTTTAAAATTTACAATTATGCGTAACCATTTAATAATGCACCTACTGTATGTGTACTCGACAGAGGTACGCAATAGTGTAATAACAGTTCAAAATGTAGACTAAACGGAGGAGTAAAGCATTAGTAAGTAATGATTATAATCTAAGAATGGGTTACGATAGTTTTTCTAAATAATGTTACATTGGATGGATTTTTCGTTGATTAATTTCCGGATTGCCATGGCCTACCACTCATACTGAACAAACAATATGTAATAATGATGTATCATACCTAGCAAATTACGTTACCGTGATTTATCGAACTATACTCAGAATTGTTTTTTCGATTGCAATGATTAATCGTTATAAAAACAAAATTATCCTATACTCCATAGTTTTCCAAGTGGCCTACTTACTAAAACCTTACTGACTGACGCCAGCTATTGTTATCCTAGCGTGTTTACAATTATTTCTATCGAACAATTAATAGATTTTTCTTTTCTTTTCTTTTTTAACGCCAAACGCTAAATATTCGAATAACGTAATAACCATAGTTATCTATACTGATTTATAGTAATATAACATCATGACTAATGATGATCTCATAAAGAGATACTTTATATAATTGCACTGTTGTTTATTGTTTAAAAATTAATAAATCATAAATTATTACGCATTCTTAATCAAAATATATTTGGCGTGTGCGCATTATGAATTTGCAATAATAACAATTGGATGATTTGTTCGCTAATATACGAGTTATAAAATTAATAGTTTGTGTACAGGTTTTACGTTTTTTAACAATTTTAACCTTTGATTTTGTTATTGTGAACAAAATCTGAACTTTTAACTCAATTTATTTTGTTTACATTAACTAAACGAATAACGAGTTAAATTTGAATTACATCACGACGTTAATTTCAATTTTATTTTATTTAGAAAATATTAAATTTACAATCCATACATTATAACTGATTCGGATTGGTAAACAGATAGATTGTTGTTCTTTATACTAAATTATTTATGTGGAATTCAGAACTAAAGATAAGTTGGTTATATAATTTAATATTTCTGGAATAATCCCCCCGTGTTCAACAATATTGATTAACCATTCATTAAAAAAAAATAATTATAACGAACACGTAGAACAAGTTTACTATGAAAATAACAATACAATTTTTCAAAAAACAAATTTAACTTAACTTATGCTAAAAAGTCAATGACATTTTCAAATTAACTGTTAACTTAACTGAGTTCATTAGCACAACTTGTTTCAATCAACTTAATTGATTTCATGCCATGTATTAACTTGCACAGCTTTGCTTTTATCCGATTCCGATATTTAAGAGTTTAAGTGGGAGTGGGGGGGGGGCAAATGGAACACATTTCCTCCATACCTCCGACTGCCCTTCAAAGACGTCTTTTTTAACTCAATCTTCAGAAGGTACGCCGGTAAGCTGAAACGTTAAGTAGAACCAAAAAAACACTCGAGTGAATATCGTTTTCAACATTTGTTCGTTTTGAAAAATAATTAATGAATGACCTATACCTTAAAACAATTTTATTGCTCGGGAAAAAATTTACGAAACGCTTAAAATAAAATAAGGATCGCAGTTTTTTCGCCATTTTGTTCCATTCAAAGCCTTGTCGATGTATATTATCATAATGACATGAAATAACATCGGATATTTAAAAATTAAATTTATTACAGATATCCCCTAGCCTATCCCTGGTGGGACGATTAAAAGAAAAAGTATGGTATACTTATAACAAAATAAAAGGAATCAGCTCTACATATAAGGATACATGAATAGGTCCTGCACTAACCTCCAAAACAATGCATTCCAAGCACACATATTATAACAATTCGATTTGTGTAACAGTCACTGTGGAATTTTGATTTCACTGTTTTTCCGTTTTTGGAGTAAATTTTTTCTAGTTCACGATACGCTCAAAAAGGTTTTTTTTTGTACCGTGTGTTTCCAGACTTTATTTTCCACAATTTTCAGGAAATTTTAAGAAACTTGACTGCCGCGTATTTTTTTGAAAACTTCAATTGCCTGCCATGACATCTGCTTTGGGATCTCAGTTTGCTCTAGAAACTCATGGGAGGGAAGAAAATGTTTGTGATATCACAAATCGGGTCTCACGGCAGCCAAGTTGTTTTAATAGCCCGATAGTGATATTATATTAGTAGTACCTATATGTATAATATTATCCATTCAATTTGTTTCGGTTTTGCGCAGGCGGTTACGGAACAGATTACCAGAGGATCGGCACGATCGGCGGGGGCGGAAATTCGTGTCCTTCAGCCGGACAAGGCGCAGCCTCAGCTTCGATATCGTCGGCCGCCACTTTGACGGTACCTCAGCACCGTCCGTCGTCGGCGGGTTACGTGTCCATTACAAGCCCCGGCCTGTCTTCTCCGCACCACGGTCACGATTACCTGGCCTCGGGTAACGCCGGTAACTGCGGTTGCGGTCTTTGCGGCGGGTGGTCGGTCGGCGGTGGTTCGGCGTCGATTCGCGCGACCAAACGGAACCAGCTGCTCGACAGGCTATACCAGAGGAAAGCGCTGCAAAAGCTCAACGGGCTGCAACACTTTCAGCCGGTGCACCAACATCAGGTGCAGTTCGTCAGACCGACTTGTCACAATTCGGGAATTTACTACTGACCGACTGCGTTGACGCTGTAGACAGATTAAATACACGTAGTCAATTGATTTGTAACACTATTGATTTATAAATATCGTTAATTCGACATTCCGTCTTCTGACACTAATAAATAAAATGTCCATTATTCTACGATTTTTATTTATGAGTTTTAACGAAATGATATTATGTTATGTTTAAGAAAAGGACAAAAAAAAAAAAAAAAAAATCGCCTAAAAAGCCTAGAAATTTATCAAAGTGCTAAAAAATACCTCAATACGCGTATGAATAAATATTTATCATACAAATGCAGATTTGTATTCAGTAATTCATTTTTAAAATTATTCTAGATATCTATCAATAATCGTATAGTCATAAATACGGGAATTCGTATGCGATTATTTATAGACAATGACGATAGCACGTTTCGCAACCTGCACGGTCTGCATCTATATGATTAATTAGCGTTTTCCGGAGAAAAAAAAATAATCGACAAAAAAAAAATAAATAATATACATGAAAATACCGCAGAGGTGGCTTTTTTTTTTTATTATTATTCGTTGTAAAAAACGTATTTTCACGCGGCTATACGGTAATAACTATACCAAGAACTGTATACAGACAGGGTTGTAAGGGTCAAAAGCGCCAAGCCGTTAATCGCATAATCCGTACAATTTTCCACGTTCAACACGTTGCAGGTCGGTACATAAATATCCGCACGTGGAGGACACCGTATCATAATTATAGTGTTTATCGCGGTTTTATTTTCTATATGCATAAAATGTTGTTTTTATTCAATATCCTACGCCACTTTTTTACACGTAGGTGTGCAATTTTTATGTATTGAAAAAAACGTTTTCGCCGAAAATAATATCAAGCAAAGTCCCGTAATGTTATAACTAACGGTGTAAACCCGCGCATTCAACAAACTAATAACAATCATTTAATCAACAAAACGTTTGTTTAAATCGAGATTTTAGATTTTGAAACTTTCATTTTAGATTCGTTTTGGTATTATTCGTTCAATTCAAACACTAATTATAATAATCCAAAATAGAAATTCGCGCATTTCGGAATCCGAAATCCGGATTTTTCGGATTCGTCAGGATTTGATCACCTGCCGTAATAATTTGTTTGCTCTTGATATTGTTGCTGAATCAACAACATACATACCACATACTCTCGTAGGTACTGATTGAACAAAATGTGCACGGCGGCGACCAGTCGGCTGGGAGAAAATTCGATTCTAGTTATGGTAACTTTGCCGCTCGTTGATGGTTTTTTTGTTCCCAAAGAAAACATACATTTTTTTTCATTATTACCTACTATTTACTATTACTAGATATTTTTTATTTCGAACGGAGTCGTAACAACACATTTACTCCCCTCGGTTTCGTAGCTATAATTTGTTTAAAACATCCGCTGCATCCACTAACCGCGCATCATTGCATGCGAATCAACGGCACTGTCTCTAGTGGTCCGAATCGTTTGCATCCCACGGGTGGTGGCACAAATTATTATCATTGCTTGAGCTGTGTGTCTGTACGCGTGATTGGTGCCTACGCCGTGCTCATCTTACCGGTCTGTTATCAGTAATAATTTGGTCATTTCGATCCAAACAACATTCAATAGTTACATTAAGGACACACATAACATTATTCTAAATACTCATACATTGTATTAAAATATGAGTACTCTTACAAACTAAAACTTCCACTATTATTAAATAAGAATGACTCAATTGAGGATTTAGCAATCAAATTTATATATAAGACTATTATAAGTAGGCAGGTAACACGTAGAATATAGAACTTTCAAGTTACTTTAAATTACATTTATATGTGCATTTTTATTTGTCCTGATCCTATAATCATTGATACGGATAGTTATCACATTGTATTATGACGTCACACTATAATCACGCGTATTGTGTATCAATGTTTTTATGAACACTGTTAATTTTTTTAAGTAGGCGAAAACCGCAGACATAAATCTAATTTTTATGCAAATTATAGACATAATTCCATGGAATAGGAAGCATAGAAGTATAAAATAGTAGAAAGCCAACTGACATTCTTATTTATCACCAATCGTCATAATATGCATGGGGCGGTTAATGTTTACATAATTTTCTTATCAATACACCTTGATAAAAACAATATGCTATTACATTGTTATGTTGTGCTTGATATTTATTTTCGCCTCGCTCATTGATAATTAGTATAGAATCTCCATTGTTTCTTGATTGTCACTTTGAGTTTCCCCGTCAATCCCTGTTTCCATTCACGTTTCTATGACAGTTAACTTACTGTTGTTTCTCCTAAATTTTAAAAAATGCATTTTATTTCGATCACATCAGGGGTTTCATTCTTTCTAAGTTGTTGTTTTCCGAGTCTTCCCCTTCTATTAGTGTTTATGCTACAAACCAAAATTGGTTCGAAAGTTTCCTAGTCTATAATTAACGAATTATTATTATTTTTATATAGCAGATTTATTATTTTCAAGTAGAAGGCAATATGTTCTATGTTAACGTAGTATAAAATAAATAAAAAAACACTACGGAATCTTAGAAAATATCATGGAAAATAAGTAGAATAACAAAACACGTATGAAACATGTGCGGTGAAATGATAACAACCATGATTGAAAAGTGTAAACATTGACCACTATACATATAATGGTTGAGGTCAACGCTCAGTGTTTCAGTGTAACACAAATTAGTTATAGTAAAAGGGCTCAAGATTATTAGCACTTAAAAAAAAATCCCTGAAAAAACCATTAAAAAATATTTGAAAGTGCAAAAAAAGTAGAAGGGTTTAAAAGTTCTTCTTCTAATGACTCTTACTTATTAAATAAAATCTTTTAACACTACAAAATACGATTTTTTTTTTTATAATACATATAACTACTGTAAAAAAAATTACTTTGTGTTAACCATTTCTGTAGTGTTATAAAACTGTGTTAAATAAGTTATAACCGTTAAATCGGGGACTTTTAAACTCCTCTACCGGTTTTTGCTTTTTAAAATGTCTTTTAAGTGCTATTTTGACGATTTTGAGCTCTTTTTTGTGGATTTTAAGTGTTTAAAATTCCAAGTCCTGTAGGTTAAGTATTCAGCATATATGGAAATGAGCGTGCTTTCGGAAATACAGCGCTGCTATTACTGATGGAATTTCTGATGATTATGCATGTACATTCAGTGGCGTGGAGAACTCAAATATTTTCAGAGGCAAGGATTTTATTCCAATACCCACCTAATGCCTACCAACGGATCCACGAACCTCCCATTGGCCATTGTAAATGGAGATTTAACACTGAGATTTTATTGTTTTATTAAAAACTGCCACATAAGTAGACCCTGTAAAAAAAATTCAGAGACGACTGCCCTTCAATTACCCCCTTTCATACGCCACTGTGCACGATTGATAAAATCCGGGAAATTTCGGGAAATCGCCACCGAGCGCTGTAATCGCATTAATAGTTTAAAGCTCAATAATAAGTTGATTCGCGCTGCGCGACACCTAAATATTATTGGGTACGCGATCTGCCAAATGGATTCGCCGTGGATGTTGACTGTTTACCAGTTTACTTTTAGAAAATGATCAACATAAAGCGAAAAAAAAAAATCCGAACGAGTCCGTGCGAGTTTTCGCATTTCTCTCGTTACAATATTTACACGTGCGTGCTGGCCTTCGTACCGGAAAAAAAAAATAAAATAAATTACAAACGACACCAATGTAATTTTATATTATGTTGAGTAATAATAAATCCCTATCCTCGGGCCGTCTAAAACAATATACCTAGGAAGTAGTAATAGGTATAATTGTTATGCTTACGTGATGTTTTGGTAAAATAACCAAATTTCACTAAAACGTAAACGTATATTTACAGTATTAAAAGTTCTAATAAACGAAATAGAACCACGCGTACAATTCGGATCGAGTGCGTTTATCGAATACCAGCTGTACCGCCCGACTCCGCCCGTACCAATTTTCATTCGGTATCCGTTTTCCTTTTTGCGGGTTTTGACCGTGTCAGTGTTATTGAATGAAAACAAATGGGCGAAAAGCGGGTAGTCCACCTTCGGCGGACTAAAAGTGTTCCGTTGAGACGTTTTTCCATGATTTTCGTACCGAAAATATCTAAACGCCGAATTTCGTAGAGCGGGGGGCGGGGGTCGTATTTCAAAGGAAGTGAAGCCTAACCTAACGCACGGCCGGTTTCCGTCAATTACGTACCTTTCCCTTTTCCGCCGATTTACGTTTCCGCCAAATCACAAATTCCCTTTTAGGCCAAATGAAAAAATTTAGTCTAATATTCGAATATTGATGGGGATAACCCTGTACATTACAATTAATTACACATATAAGTAAATTAAATATGAATACGTTTTTTCTACTTATGTTTGAAAAAATGTTGTTTATCATTTATTGAATACATGGTAAACATAACTGTAATACTCATAACGATTGTTCTTACCACAATTTTTCACTCGAAAAACGTCAAAAATATCATCACTTTTTTTTATTATAGCATAAATCGGAACTCATTTTTATTATTATTTTTCGTCGTAAGATATCTATAACGTACCGTAATTTCGCCCAGTGATACATTCATCGCTGACTATCTTATTTTCCCAACGCTATCGATTATGTTCCTAAACTTGTTTGTTATATCAGTTGATACGGTTGTACGATGTGTACGAAACCGACCGTGACAACGTAGCCAAGTCGCTACTTTCGAACCGAACCGCGTTGTCAACGGTAAAATATATTTTTTATAATACAACAATAATAATTTATAATACAATCGTCCATTAATATTCGAATATCAGACAAAAGTTTTGCATTTGGCGGAAACGGGTAACTCCCGACAGAGCGCGTGTCTCGTATTATAGTCGCCGATCGCAGACGTTCCTTTTATACCTTTACGTATGTATTTGCCGACAATTTATATCAATATAAAATTAATAAACCGATTGTTAATCTATGCATACAAAAATCAATTGATATCATGTTGGTGACGGCCATAACTCGAATACCATCAAAATTTACGAATTTTCCGGTAGATTTTCCGAAAATTTTCTTGCATACAACCATTTTCCTGATAATAACGAATATATTAAAAAAAAAAAAAAATGTTCAGCCAAAACAGTCCGTTCGTTCTCAAGTTATACCGTAACCAACCGAATATCTATTGATTTTTATGCATGTATATACCTCGATATACTGTCGATAAAATGAGAAAAAACGAAACGGTAAAAATTATAGTTGTACCTAAAATTTCGAGCGATTTGGTGCTGCGCTTGCCCAATCTCCCCCCCAAAAAAAAACAAATCAAAATATTTATTTGGCCACGTAGATGTGCATCTAATTTTACATAGTATTTTATTTATCAATAGCTTTTATTTAAATAGATAATTTTGTATTAATACGTCGAACACTGCAGGATTGTTAAGAATTCGGAGAGTTTTCGATGACCGAAAAATATGTTTTCCGAGGACGAAACCAAACTAAGGATGATGAAATGTTGATTATTTAATGAAAAAAAAAAAAAAAATGCACCATATTAAAATAGTACATAATTCATGAACTGAAATTAATGAATTGCAATGAAAATGAACGTCGGAAAAAAGGGGCGGGAAAGAAGACCGGAAAAGTGGTTGTTGGGATGCGGTCGAGAACGCGGGGAAGACAAGTACACGAGTACACGAGTGTACACGAGGTGGGAGATTGGATCGGGCGGAAGTTTAGAACGGGGGCGGTCAACCCCCGAATAGTCGGGATGAAGGCGGAGGAGAAGAAGAAGACTGATCGTGAACTGCAGCGCAACGCTGCATCGGCTACTGCACAATGATAATTTTTGGACGTGAGGGTATTTTATACAAATGTAGGGAAGTAGACATTGTATACAGAGGTGGGCAAGTCGATTCGGTTAACGGTACAAATTTAAAAAGCAACCGAAGTTAAAACTGTGAAATGTTCACGGAAAATAAATTTAATTTGTCGAGTTAATTTTAGAAACAAAAAAAAAAATGTCAAGTTTTCTCTCGGTAGTCGAACGAAATCATAATACCGTTAAATTCCGGCAGGAATTTTATATTTAAAACTCGCATCGTCCAAACGCCAATCGTTTTCAGAATTTGTCCGCCTTTGGGCCGGTTGTCGCCCTGGCCAACGGCTCGACGGGCGCGCCGGCCCGCGCCGCGGCCTGCAGTTTGTTCCGGGACTTTTTGAGCGTCGCCCGGGACGTCAACTGAACCGTTTCGAGCAGGCTCACGATGAAATCCGTCAGCGGCTGGATGCCGCCGACCACGGGACCGGGGCCGTCAGCCGCCAGCTCCGCGGAAGAGTCGCGCGCGCCGCCCCGGGGCCGGGCCGCAGACTTTTCCGGCGCGGCGTCGGCACGGTCGTCGACGCCGTCGTCTTCCACGTAGTCTGCCGTCGGCACGCCGTCGTCGTCGTCCGCGCGCATTCGGTTCCTGGCCGCCACTTGTCCGGCCGGATAGTCGGGCATGATGCCGTCGTCGTACGGGTGCCGGCTGACGATCCGACCGGGACCGGCTTCCACGTTCGGGTTGAACACCTGCAATAACGATTTTATCACTGTGTCCAGACAACCGTCGCATCCGCGGCGCTGCGCCCGAGAATCAAAAAAAAAAAAAAAAACAAATCAAACGATCGCGAAACAATTACGTCACGTAGAAACGGGGACATCGGAAAACGGCAGTCTCGGGGAGTGAGACGTGGGGGGGGAGAGGAGAGGTGGGAGATGCTGGAATCGAACGGAACGGTAATGTCCGCGGATTTCGGGTCCGAGCACCCGAATCCAAAAACACGAATAAAAAAGTCGGTACAGCGTAACCGATACAGCGAACGTACGCATTTTATCGCGTTGATTTCCGGTTCGGCGATCCGTGAACGTCGGAAAAAAAATAAATAAAATAAAAATATATTTATCGAGTCGGTTTCGTATTCGGTAAAACGGGGGGGGGGGAAATACCCCCAATAACGTTACGCGTAACCGCGTTCAATCCGTTTGTTTGATGGTTTTTTTTTTTTTTTTTAATGTACACGTTTTCGTTGGCCGTACAATTGTTTACGCTCGGACTGCCGGTACGGTCGACTCGTGTACGGGTAGTATTGCCCCGCGGAAGGGGGGTGGGGGAGGGAGTCTGCCGGGGAAACACGAAAAAATACCACGAAACCGGCGTAGAAAAATCCACGTCAATTGGAGTCATCACCGTCGTTGTCGTCCGTTCAATATTTCGTTTTTATTTATTTATTTTGTTTTTTTTTTTCATCCGCGCCGTCGAATACGATCGACCGTACGCCGGCATACCGCACGGCGGTACCGGGATCGGTCGATTGCGCCGCGGAAGGTCACGTAAACTGCAAAAGCAGCACGCGGGGGACCGCCGGAACGCGCGTCTTTTACGCTCGAGTCACTAGTCGTCCGCCGCGGACCGAGCTACTTGGGACCGGACGCGGAAGACGCCGTTCGGACGACGGCGCGCACAAGTGCGGTGAGGACGCCCGCGAAGACGAAGAACGATTGTTTAACGACGGCTGTGACGGTCATGTGGACAACGACAGCCGCTGGTTTTCCGAGGACGGACAGACGCGCGTAACGCGGCGTGTCGGTAACGCAACAGTCGAATGCCCGAATGCGCGCCGTCGAAACCGTTTTGTTTCGTAAGCACGGTTGGCGTGACGTTGGTGTAGCACTGAACGGGCGCTGTTTTGAGAAAAAAAAAAAAAAAA
>CABPRJ010000538.1:0-69453 GCA_902439185.1 Cinara cedri | reverse complement strand
TTTTTTTTTTTTTTTTTTTTTCAAACACCGGTCGGTGGAGAATTATCGAATTCGGTCCGGCCGTGCGGCGTATTGTCGCGGAACGCGGACGAAAAATTTTAAAAAAATCAATAAAAAAAAAAAAAATCCGGGCAAAAAGACGCCCCCCCCCCACCCCGCTCCATCGACCGTCCGTGAAACGTAAGAGCGGGTGAGACGGACGGGGCAATACTCACGGGCAGATAAAGTATCACGGCGAGTATCACAAACGTTTTCATCGTCGCGCCGTCGTTCACGTGTCCGCGTCCACGGCGGTCTTCATGGCAAATGACAATCGCGGGCGACGGCGTCGCAAGGAACGATGTTTCGAACGTCGGCGACATTCGCGGGTGCCAAACGCGTTTGTCGGCCGGCCGTCCGACAGACAGGTGGCGGCGCCCGGGAAGCCGCCGCGATCTCGGACGGAACGGTTGCAACAATTACGATCAATGTTTATAAAATATCCGTCGGGACGGCCGTTTTTGTTGTCGGTGGACGCACGCGTATTGGCGGCCCGTCGACCGTGACTCTCCTATATTGTTTTGGATACCGAGCGGAGCGAAGAAGCTCGTGGTTTTATGGTTAAAGATGTTTATTATTATTATTATTATTATTATTATTATTTTTTGTTTTCTCTGTGGGCGACTCCTGGACAACCAGACAACTCGCTCCGATTTAAAAGCGTAGTGCTTTTTCTGCAAAGAAATCGGCGCTGGGAGACACTCCGAGGGGGCCATTTTTCGATTTTCCGCGGAGTTTTCCCGACAGACGGGAAAAACGCGGGAAAATCGGTACGATACTAAACAAATATTATTAGGGAAAATGTTTAATGTATGCGTAATTATCTTACCGCAATACGACGTGTAGATTGTTGGCAAAGCAACAGTGTCAACTGAACTCGGCTCAGAACCGTTTTTCCGTTAGCAACGATTTAATTGTCGCGGATTCACAAATAGGTCACTGTCGCAGGGTTCACAAACAGCCCGGCCGGGTTTTGACGGACGGTTTTTTTTTTTTTTTTAGCGACCGACGGCGGCTACTCGCGTGTCCGGAAAGTGGCGAGGTGAATATTTTTATAATTACAAGGGATAGAGATGTCAGTGTACACCGCAAACAGTCGAATATACGCACATACATATCGGACGTAAAAAACGAGATGGCGCTGTTATTAGTAATTATTATCTATCGATTTTATTCGTTTCGGGTTATCGGTAATTATTTTGAAAATTCAAACATGTTGCCTAACCTAACCGATCAATACAATGTTTTGAATAGAATTCATTTTAAGATGTTGAAATGTGCCGTTTATAGTAAACTACCAAGTATACGATTTGATCGTAACAAGACAATTTCCGATGGACTTCCTTCGCTTAACGAGCCGCCACCGTTAGGAAAACTTCCTCTGGACACAATAAGCACAAACTCGGAGTTTTTTTGTAGGCTGGTCGATGTTGAGGCAAACAATGTTTACAGACTCGCTAAATAAAGCCGGGGGATGGAATTCTGTATACGTTAATATCGATTTTGGTTTTATATATTTTTGTTTTTTTGTTTTTCGCATTGTACTCATCAGAACTGTAAATGTGTTACGGATACATTTTAGCTCGATAACACGATGACGGGAATAAGGTAAAATATACACACACACCCACACATACATACATACATACATACATACATACATTTACACATACGTATGTACATACAGACATGATGTTGAACTAAATACTAAAACTATTGAAACTATTGAACAAACCGTGCATATTTATACGATTATAAGCAAATAATAATTTATTGAGAAAACAATATTACGAGGTTGAAATAAAAATTACACAAAACGGTATACAGCGCACAATTGTGTGTAGAATCATCTATGTTCATTCGGGAAACAATAATGGGAATTCGTTTGGTAGCTTTCGCGGGAACTTTGGCCGTCGGGTTGGCAAGAACGCTCTATAAAAATATGAAACGCGCGATATTAGTAAATGTTCGGTGCGGAGCGAACACCCGGACGTAAAACTAGAATTGTTTTAAAACGACGGCCGCGCTCGAAACAGGATGTGATGTCCTGTGCTGTATTTTAAATCGTTCGAGAAATTATTTGTACACGATTATGTTAATGATTTTCGAATCGGCGTGCGACCCGGGTTTATTGATTGGGCTGTTGATTGTTTCGGTTAAGTACGGAGTTTGAGTTGCGTTGTCATTAGCATTCACATTTCCAGTAGTAGTGATAGCAGCGGTACTGTGTTCATTGTCGATCGGACGTTGTGCACAAGTACAAGTAGTAACCGGCTTTGTGGCAGTACTAGTATTGTTATTACCGGCAATCGGAATTCCGGTAATTGTAACGTTGTTACTACAGTTTATCGGGGTTTCGGTGGTAGTAGTGCCGATAATCGGAATGTCGGTTGTAAAGGTAGTAGTAGTCGTAGTAGTAGTAGTACCAGTTGTTGAAGTGGTAATGGCAATCGGAATTTCTGTAGTGGTAATGGTATTATTGCTGATAATTGGAATTTCAGTTGTAGTAGAAGTAGACGTATTATTAGTGGTCGGGATGTTGGTGGTTGTGGTGATATTATTGACAATCGGAATTTCTGTAGTGGTAGTAGTGATGTCACTGACAATCGGAATCGCAGTAGAAGTAGAAGTAGTTGCAGCAGTAGTTGTATTGGTGGTTGGGATGTCGGTAGTAGTATTATTGCTGACAATCGGAATTTCGGTAGTAGAGGCAGTAGTAGTAGTACAAGTTGTTGTATCGTTAATGGCGATCGGAATTTTTGTAGTGGTAATGGTATTATTGCTGATAATTGGAATTGCAGTAGTCGTGATATTGTTATTAATATTAATCGGAATTTCTGTAGTGGTAATCGTATTATTACTGACGGTCGGAATTTCAGTTGTGGTAGAAGTAGAAGTATTATTAGTGGTTGGGATATTGGTAGTTGTAGTGATATTATTGACAATCGGAATTTCTGTAGTAGTAGTAGTAGTGTTACTGACAATCGGAATTTCAGTAGAAGTAGGAGTAGTTGTATTGGTGGTTGAAATGTCGGTAGTAGTATAATTGCTGACAATCGGAATTTCGGTAGTAGAGGTAGTAGAAGTAATATTACTTGTTGTAGTGTTAATGGCAATCGGAATTTCTGTAGTGGTAATCGTATTATTACTGACGGTTGGAATTTCAGTTGTGATAGAAGTAGAAGTATTATTAGTGGTTGGGATGTTGGTAGTTGTAGTGATATTATTGACAACCGGAATTTCTGTAGTAGTAATAGTAGTGTTACTGACAATCGGAATTGCAGTAGAAGTAGTAGTTGCAGCAGTAGTTGTATTGGTGATTGGGGTGTCGGTAGTAGTAGTATTACTGACAATCGGAATTTCGGTAGTAGAGGCAGTAGGAGTAGTACCAGTTGTTGTAGTGTTAATGGCAATCGGAATTTCAGTTGTGATAGACGTAGAAGAATTAGCGTTCGGTATGTTAGTAGTTGTAGTAATATCACTAACAACCGGAATTTCCGTAGTAGTAATAGTAGTGTTACTGACAATCGGAATTGCAGTAGAAGTAGAAGTAGTTGCAGCAGTAGTTGTATTGGTGATTGGGGTGTCGGTAGTAGTAGTATTACTGACAATCGGAATTTCGGTAGTAGAGGTAGTATTATTATTGTTGTCGTTAATTGGGTTTTGTGTACAGCTGCAAGTACAAGTAATCGGCTTTATAGTAGTACTAGTATTGTTATTGCCGACAGTCGGAATTACAGTAGAAGTAGGAGTAGTTGTATTGGTGGTTGGAATGTCGGTAGTAGTATTATTTCTGACAATTGGAATTTCGGTGGTAGAGGTAGTAGGAGTAATAGTACTTGTTGCGTTAATGGCGATCGGAATTTCTGTAGTGGAAATGGTATTATTGCTGATAATTGGAATTTCAGTTGTGATAGAAGTGGAAGTATTATTAGTGGTTGGGATATTGGTAGTTGTAGTGATATTGACAATCGGAATTTCTGTAGTAGTGGTAGTATTAGCATTACCGACGATCGGGATGCCGGTTGTAGAGGTAGTAGTAGTAGTAGTTGTTGTTGTTGTAGTGTTAATGGCAATCGGAATTTCTGTAGTGGTAATCGTATTATTACTGACGGTTGGAATTTCAGTTGTGATAGAAGTAGAAGTATTATTAGTGGTTGGGATGTTGGTAGTTGTAGTGATATTATTGACAACCGGAATTTCTGTAGTAGTAATAGTAGTGTTACTGACAATCGGAATTGCAGTAGAAGTAGAAGTAGTTGCAGCAGTAGTTGTATTGGTGATTGGGGTGTCGGTAGTAGTAGTATTACTGACAATCGGAATTTCGGTAGTAGAGGTAGTATTATTATTGTTGTCGTTAATTGGGTTTTGTGTACAGCTGCAAGTACAAGTAATCGGCTTTATAGTAGTACTAGTATTGTTATTGCCGACAGTCGGAATTACAGTAGAAGTAGGAGTAGTTTTATTGGTGGTTGGAACGTCGGTAGTAGTATTATTGCTGACAATCGGAATTTCGGTAGTCGTGATATTGTTATTAATATTAATCGGAATTTCTGTAGCGGTAATATTACCGACAATCGGAATTTCAGTAGTGGCTGTAGAAGTAATAGTAGTAGTGTCGTCAATCGGATTTTGTGTACAACAAGAACAGCAAGTAATCGGATTTCGGTCGGCGTTAGTTCGGACGTTCGCGGTTTTCGATCCGTTCGTCGACCCCACAATACGGTTTGCCGAAGCATCGACAAGTAATGCGGGTTCGATTTTCGTCGTTCGTTTCGCTACGTCATTCGTCACGGGTTCGGTCGGAAAGCGGCGGTCGTTCGTTTTACGTATTACGTAACACGAATCGTCCGTACGTCGTCTAATACATTTGTCGTCCGGCCCGTCCGTGTGTCGGTCAACCCCGGGCGTTTGCGTCCGATTGCCGGACAACGCGATTTCGTATCTGTTGTACTTACCGCCGTGACTGTCGTCCGGGACGTGCGCCGCGGACGCGATGTCGTTGAAAATCGACAGTTCCACGTTCTCGCGTCCGCCAATGTCGACCGTGATTCTGTGCGGGTCGCACTCGTACATCTCCCGCGGCTCTTCCTTGCCGTCCGGGACGTACGGTATGCGCCGCCTGTCCGGGAACACGTAACTGATTTGCCCGGGCGATTTCAGCGCGTCGATTACGTCCCGCACGGTCTGCGCGGCTACCGTTCGGCCATCGTGCCAGCGTAAGCGGCCGGCCGCGCCGCCGAGGCCGGCGCGGCCGCAGTCGTCCGGCGACCGTTGAAAGTGTTCGGTCTCCACGGCGCGGTACAGCGGAAACGGCACGATGACGGACGCGGGCGTGACGACGAACGCCGACGGCATCAGCTCAGGCAGTCCGTACGCCAACAGCGAGCGCAGCGCCGAATATTTCCCGCTGAAAACGCCCGGCACGGTCAACGTTTCCGAGCCGCGCGCTATGCTGGCCAGCACGTTCCGGTAGTCGTCCGTTTTCACGCGCGTGCCGTCCGACAACGTCACGTGGTCGACGGCGGCGTCCGCGTCCGCTGTCCGCTCGTCTTCCGCGGCGTCGTTACAACCGTAATACCGTAGCGTTTCCCGGAACTGCTGGTACGTCATGTTTTGGTTGTCCAGAATGATCCGGACGTCGGCCTTTTGGTCGTCCGGCAGATAGCCGCTAATGGTTTTGAACTTCAAATACGGCATCACGACGCCGCTGGGCAGTTGCGCGAACGTTTTAGTCAACAGGCAAATGTCTTTGCCGCAACTGTTGTCGGCCGACGGCGGCGGCGGAGGCGCGGACGCACACGCCCCCGGCGTTTCTCGGCCGTTGTAGTTCACCGTCACCCGTCCGTTCGACGTCAAAATGATCGGGCTGGAATGCATGGAACCGCACGGGATTCCCGCGGGCCACGGACGCGCGGCTCCGGGTTCCATTTTGTAATTGATCGTTACCGGCGCTTTGCTCGACAATATTATCGGCGAACGATCGCCCTCCTGGAAGTCTCCGGTCCATCCGTTCGGGTGACGTCCGTCGACGTCGACTACTTGCTGTTCCTGGGCCTGATGACACGAGGCGCCGCCGCCATTTGGACGATAATACGTTTGTCGACTAGTCATATTATTGTTATCGTCGTCTTTTTCCAGAACACGCGTTCCGCATTTTACCTGAAACGTGTGAATCGTTATCGGAGTGCGAGACGTGAACACAATGGGGGCAGGGGGCTTTGGGGGTTGAAAACTCCGTCCCCCTTAGCGTGTACATACCCGAAAATAGCACTCATACTAAAGTTTTATATAAAAACTTATTAAAAATGTGAAAAATGATTTTTTTTTTTTTTTTTATATATGTATTCCAAACTGGGTACGTGTTCCTGATTATTAATGGACAGATAATGAATTCTGGGTTCTCGATGTTTAAGTTCATGCACTGAAAAAGCCTGTTAAATATGACGAGACTATATGATCTGAAAAAAATGCTGAAATGTCCGCTTAGAAAGCGCAGTAAAAACTCGTTGATTATGCAACAAACACGCGGGATAAACGGTATTGTTTTCAAGGCTGGGCAAGTTAATGATATTTTTGCAACTCAGTTAAGTCAAGTTAGTATGCGTTAACGCGAAAAAGTTAATAGTCAGTTTAATTTTCGATTTTAACTTTATCATCTGCCAACTTAAAAGTTAAAACCATATACTGTTCAGTGCTTAAAAGTACAGTACTTCAACGTGCATTACTTTTATAATTTAGTGACGAAGGTTTTCGTGACTTGAACAAAATAACAATGGTTGTACATATCCAATAAGCAATGAATTATAACAGATTAATACTTGAAAGTCATTAAAAGTTATAAGTTGTTTTATTTATTCAAACCTTGTACACGCTATACTGATACTATTGGGGTGCTCGCCGTGTGTGGTGTGTGTGACAGATGACAGTGAATCTGTTATGATTATATTACTGTAATATCACATCAGCCGAAATATTTTTTAACATGAAAACGGAATCGACTGATAGAAAATCAAAAAAAAAAAGCAAACAGTAAAACGCAATAAATTTCGCTCGTTTCGCCGCTAAAAGCAAAAGGCCGTTTTAAAAACTCGACGTATGAAATAATCAGTACGGGTGAAAAGGGATGACGATGGTGATATTAATGAAACCGGTGCCGGGACAAAATCACAAATCGTAGATATTTGTATTGCACGTCCAAGAACGGCGATAAACAGTCACTAAGAACGAATTGTGAAACTCGTTAAAGTCAAGGATTTAATTTACGAAAATCGAAATCGCCGTTTATTTTCGCAAATCACGTTTGCCCCTCCCCCCCCCCCTCGTCACCCCGGGGGGAAAAAGTCCGCGGACGCGAACTCCGGTAATAATGTCGGAAAAAAACCAACAACAACAGTTTATGGACTTACCCGAGCGAACAGGCACGCGCAGGCGATCTGCAGTATTAAAAGCCGACGTGCCGCCGTCGCGTCCGGCCCGAGCAACTTGTCGAAGCGCACCATGGTAAGCAGTGTCTGCAGCGCGAGCGGTCGGACGCGGGTCCGTCGGGTTTTCCGGACGGTATTGTTAACGGGACCGCTGTTTTCACGCGTTATATACGCGTGCGTCCCGCGGCGGGCTGTCGGACAACGCGCGCGCGGGAAGCGGAAACGGCGTTGTGATTTTTTTAATTTTTTTTTTTTTTTTTTTTTCTTCGTTGTCGCCAGCGTGTTTACGCGATAACGGCGATAACGTCCCCCGGGATATCGGTGATCGACCGCGAACGGAACGTGTCACAAAACGAATTCCTCGAGCGATTGGCCGCGCGAAAAACGCGGTGTTGTTGTAACGAAACGTTTCGGAAACGGCCGAAACCGATCCGAACGTACAACGTCGGATAAAGTTATTGTTGTAACGCCGTCGATGGGTTGTTTTTTTTTTTTTCATTTTTCACAAAACGGCACACTACCGTTCGAATGGTCGAAAAAACCTCATGCGTACTTATCATTCACAATATTGACCGTTATCGCCGCCATCGTATCGTAACAATATATACGCACAATCGTCGTCAACAGTGCGCGCGTTATTTTCCGTCCGTTTTTTTTTTTTATCTTTTTTTGTTTGAAAAAAAAAAAACGCCCGTCTTTAAATGTATAGATTGATCGCTAATCCCGATCGCGATTCGTGTCATATTGCGACAATAAATATTGTGAATGTACACAATAATAACGCGATTAGTTTTTTAGATTCGGAGTGAAGGATCCGGTTGGTTTTGCGCTGCGGTGTCTAAATTTTTTAATTTTTTTTCTGTTCCGTCCGCAAACAACTCTTTTTTTTTTTTCGAAACCTCGCTCCGGTACGTCAAGTGTGGCGCCTTTTGTGCGAAACGGTGCACGTTATTAGTTCGAAACACAGAACACTGTACGGGGTTTTTTTTTTTTTTTCTTTCACACACCGACAGTGTTCCGGGCCTATAATGCAATAATCTAAAATACAACGCAGACGTTTTTCATTCCTCCCGAGCGAAATTACGAACCGGCACATTACCGTTTCTCGATTATTGTTCCTAATATGTTCTTCTTACCGGTTTATTACCTATTTATCGATTGTAGTTCAATATTGTTATACCGATGACTTTTAATCACAATCAGATCGCTCGTAATCGTTGTAACATTATCATATGTTTCTCATGCATCTCATCGTACGTATCATATCGATCGACCGCACTCGTACTCATGGCCCTGGGGGCGCGTATTCGATCAATAAATAATTTGTATTCGGTGGTTAGAAAGAAAAAAAAACCGCACACTGCGATGTAGTGATTTATTTTTTTTTATACAATATGTTTTAAGATACAATTCGGAAGAAAATCGTAAATATTACGGCCTTACAAACCATATACACGGTTGTGTACACCGAAGTCGGTGTCACCGCAGTATTCTCCTTAAATATTGCGAAAAATCTCATTGTTCGAAAATATCGGCTTTAACTACGCATTCGAAAATCAGAATTTGGATGCATGCGTATAAATGAACTTTGCTCGGGATCGTTTTTCGTTACCGATGGTTTATCCGTCGCTGGTATAAATACAATAAAATAACTTTACGCCCTATTCCCGACTTCTCGCATACAACGGTGGCGCATCCATCGGCAGTGTCAGCCCTGGTCGGTGTCTGTTTAAGCCGGAATGCATCGTAAAACTGTGTTAAAAATTATTACAACGGACACGAGTAACTGCGTTGAGTCACAAAAATTATATTAGATTTTGATTTTCAATAAATTTGACAAAATTACCATCGTACAGGCACTACAGACCTGTATAAACTGATATTGAAAAAAATTATACATCATAGGCACCGATTTTGAAATATATATCGTTACGAATCGATAGGACAATAGAACTAATGTATGCGTAATTTTAAATACAAATTATTATTATTATTATTATTTTTTTTTTTTTTAAAAACCGACAATGTTTAACGAATCGTCACAATACAAACGCGCGGGCGGTGATTGTTCGCGTTCGGTTGAATCGAAAAACAAAATTACCATTGTTTTTTCGCCGGATCGCAGTCGATCGTCGACGGTCGAACATTGTCCTTTTCCGGCGCGAATGTTCTTCCGCGATCGTGCTCCTCTTGAACCGCCGGGGATCGAGAGTTCGCGACCAGTTTGATGTTGAATTTAATGTGGTTTTCCACCAACAGCGTCAAGTCGTCGTCGTCGGCGCAGCCGTCGCAGATTTCCCGCGGTTTTTCGTTGTCGCAGTCTTGGCGGCGCGGTCCTTTCCCGCCGCAATCCGGGTGGCCGCCCGTTCGTCCGTCGCATTCACTCGGTTCCGCGCGATTGACCAGCGACAACATCGGGACACTTCCGGTACCGTAGCCGACGGTCTTGTGGTCGGTCGGACCGGAGCGGTCCCGTTCGGGTCCGCGGACCGGGCTCAATGTCGTCGTGGTGACGTCCGCGGTGGAATTCGCGTCGGCCCGGCCGCGCGCCGCGGTCTCGGCGGCCGGTCCCGGGGGCTGTCCGGCGGGCGCAATGTTTTTCCGTTCGGAATCCCCGTCCGACCCGGTGAAATCTCGTGCGACGATAACGCGACGGGGCGTTGCGGTTCCCGGTCTTTCGGACGTGACTGCGTCGGCGACGACGCGCGCGTAGTCGTTTCTGACGTCCGCGGCCGACGACGGGTTCTCACGATTTTCTACTTTCGAGTCCGGCGGCTGCTCTCTTTTGCGATTGCCGCAAGAACTTTGGTTGGTCGGGTCCGCGGCCGACCGCTGCAGTACTCCCGGCGGCAGGAGCACGACGGTTTCTCGTCCGTCCACGTAACTCACTTTGAAGTCGTCCCTGTTGCTCGGATTCCTGTACCTGTACACCTTGCCCTGGTCGTCTCTGAGCATCAGCCACCTGTCGCCGTCGTCCGCCGCGCGGCGAGAAACGTTCGCCGAATTTCTGTCCGGTCCGTCCGCGTCACATTTTACCTATAAAAAAAAAAAAAAAAAAAATTTAATTTAAATTTGAGATTCGGAGCGTGTCTTATTGGTTTATCCATCACGTATATTTCTTTTTTCTGTCTGTAAAAATGCAAAAATCCGTTTATTGTGAAACGAGCTTGCGGTGGATTTCGATTCTCTGAAGATACACTACGAGTGTACCAGTTACACGGAAAAATGACTAAAGTCACTGACGTTTTTCCACTAAAAATTCCATATTTAAAAAAATCGTTGAAAATTTCATATCGGACGTCAATTAATATGCGAGGTGATAATTTCTTTCCAGCTACTTCTCGGTTGATTTTAAGTGAACGTGCAGCTTTATTTATTTTTTTCAATCGTTTAATCAATTTCAACCGTTCTGCCTTCGTAAATTATAACCGGCGGATCATGTTATCATGTAATTAATCTGTAATCTTAATCGTATCTAATTAATAATATACAGTCGACGCTGCTTATGAGACTCGCGGATATACGGTTCAGTCGCTTATAAGTCATAATCACCCGGAACGGTCCGGACGTATCCAAATGCATTAAAAAAAAAAAAAATTCGATTATAAAACACGAATTTCGTTAGGAAAACCGTAGAAAATAAACGCTAATAATAAAACGTACACATGTCGGTCGTTACTAATTACTGATTTCTAAGCGTGTCATTTTTACCATCAAATTTTATCGTATTTCAAATTTATAGCAACGACTATACAATTTTCGTACAATGATCACTGATCAGTCGTTATTCGAGTTTCAACACCAGACCGTCCTTTTTTGCTACGCGTTTTGAGTACGAGATTTTTGTTTGTTTTTTCCCTACTTCACATACAAGTGTGAAATTCATTCGGTTATAAGACTCACTTTGAGCCCTCCCTAATGCAAGTCTTATTTACACAAAAGTAACAAATTATTTATCGTTCGGAAGCATTTTTTTGATGCATCATTACGCGGGAAAAGTAAATGACATTCCGTCAGTTTACGAATTATTATTTTCATGAACAATTAATATAAAAATAATATATAATAACATTTCGACTATTTTTCACAATAGTATATGTATATAATTATTGGTAAAATTATCATTCAAAAATAGATATTCAATTTATTACCATTCCATACTCTTCTGGTCTAAACTTTAGAAGATTATGATGTATTTCAAAATGTCTGAAAAAATATTCTGTATTCGAATCTGTGTTCAAAAGAGGGGATTCCTGTTTGAAAAACAAAAGTATGCCAGGGTTATACGGAGTAAACAATTGAATATTTTTAAATGAAGCTTAATCGATTCCACTATGACTAAAAAAAAACAGAAATCAAATTCACTTAAAATCCTCCTAGAAAATTGCTGGTTCATGATAAAAAAAATAACCCTGTATGTGTGTTTTTAAAAATTACAATTAAAGTTTTAATACCTTCAATTTTCAATTATTGCATATTAACCTAGACGAAACCTAAATACCAAAAACGATAGTATAATATAGACTGCAGCTTACTGCACAGTTATTATCATTATAAATATTATTGTAAATAAACAATATAGTAACGTTTATATATTTTAAAAACAAACTATACGTTCTTATCGTATCGTTTATCAATATGTTGTTTTCTTAATGATAAAAAAAAAATTCCGTACACGCAATATTATTTAATTGAATAGAATTACAACAGCCGTTACTATTATAATATTTCATACGTCATAACTGTGTGTTTAATTTACCTGTGCGACAGCGGAAATCGTCAAAAACAAAACGACCGTGTACCGAAACATCGTTGTATTGTATTTGTTTACGTATTTCAAATGCCTATACAGTATTGCGCGATTGTATTTCTGCAACTATGAAGTTACATCAATAAATTGTACGTGAACACTTTGTACTGCGGGTACGTATACAATGATACGAAACGACGGAACTCATAAATCATCGGCCACCAATCTTTATATAAGCGAAAATTGTGTAGGTATTCTGAAATTAAAAAAAAAAAAACATCAAAAAACTCATTACGGCGCGGCGTAAAAAAACACAAGCCAAATGTGTAAAATCCGCACGAAAAGACCGAAACAAAAACGTGACGTTTCGATTATTCGTCACAGTATTATGCTTTTTATATGTACCTGGAATAAGACGGTAATTTAATTTTTAGGATATGTGTTTGTTTATTTTTTTTCTTGTTTACGTTAAAGTGGCTTTGTTTATCATATCGGCGTCAAAATCAATGCGTCCACAATACCCAATAAGGTGAACTTTGTTTGACCTATAGATGATGTTTCGATATTTGTTTTCGTACAAAAACATACAACCTACTCGAATTATTGTTGGATTTTCGAAATAAATCAAATGCGAGTAAAGTGGTATGAAAACCAGAGGAAAGTTTTCATTGGAGAAAAAAAAATTATCATAAACATTATTCAATGGTACTATAATTTATTTTATCTTTTTTAACTTTTCTAGTGTTTTAATTTTGAGTTTTTATTAAATCTATATTGCAAAAGGGAAATGTTTGTCCGTGTACGGTCCGCAGCCGGATCTATCGCACGCAGAGACGCGGAAACGTTTACGTGTGGAAACGAATGAACGGATCCGCGCGCATCTCGAAACCGGATTTCCGGAACTCAACTTCTAAAGCTCACTCCGGAGCTTGCGCGAAGATAACTTTAGAACGGCACAATGCTCGTTTCGAAGCTGTATAGTCGGAAAAAATCCAAGGGCCTATTTAGAATTTTGCTGTAAAACGTTTTGTTTCGAACAAAATTGTATGGATTTTGTTTTTCTTTGCACGATGAATTTATCATACTACTATTTCCAAATCGGTTTATCTTCATCGGGAGCTCTACAATTAGGAACACACATCATTAAAAAACTTATGATGCTTTTTAGCTTTATTTCTTGTAATTACTGAAAAAAATAATGCATAATGATTTTTTAAGAATTGCAAATGTTAAGCGTAGAACCGCACGTTAGCGCAAGCTCCGACTCACACAGCGTTTTTGCGGGTATATTGACAACGAAAATCTGATTGGTTTTGTCGCTTTTTGGGTCATTTTGGTGATGCGGGTGAAAAACAAAGTTATCAGTAGCTGATTTGGTATTCACTGGTTAAGGGGGACAATAACTACTAACCAGGTATCCACCTGGGATATATTCTTTCCCCCTCCCCGTTATCTCAAAAGGTTTGTGTCATTTTTCGGTTTTATATTACTTTATTTCTTTGCAGTCTTTAAAGTCGACAAGTATCAGAAAATCGGCCGTGGAAAAAGTGAAAATCGAGTCTGACAACGGTTCATTTTTACGAAGAAAAGTTTTCCCGTACGGTTTTCGATTATTTACATTTTATATTCCGTCCAAAAAGCCAGAGATCAACGTTTCTTTTCCCTTCAATACTTATGATAATGTATACATTATCAATTTATTTTATCTAATACTCCGTCTATTTGTGGAATTTTTAATATAAGTTCTCGTTCGACAAACTAAATATGGCATCGCTTACAGGGCACTCATCCTTAAACGCTGTTAAAAATCTAAGTATGTAGGAAAACATCGTCTGTAACTACGCTTGAAAATCCCTGAAATCAAAATTTACGTGCGTGTCCATAATTCATCCCCCAAAGATGGGGCGAGCACGTCTAACGAATCATCCTGCATATGAGAATAGAGAGAAAAAATCCGCAAATACAAATAATTGCTAAAAAATCAGCCTCCACGAGGTAATAATTTTACCTGACCGCCATGTTCATCGAACGTTTTGTTGTTTTACGTTAGACAGGTTGGTGTGCTTGCGCCGAGTATAGAAGTCAATGATATTTTCTGGGTACCCCGTATTAGCTGATACCTATTGTATAACGTGTATATTGTGTTATGTCTGTTGCAACTAAATGCAAACCGTACAACAGTGTTAATATTATTATATTTCGCGATGTTATAACGTAGTAAGCATTTGTGAAACTATGCAAATTGAGTTATATAAACGTAATAATACAATATCATATTACCGCGAAATTACTGTGCAACCGTTAAATACGACTTGTCCATTACTTCGGTACAAACCATAAACCGCGGGTCACGTGCTATTGAAAAATTTCGATCGAGATTTCGTCCCCGCCCCAGCAAATTCGTTTATCGATTATTCTCTAATACACCGTATTAATCTTACGTAAGGAAGACGATTTTTTTAACGGTTTTTACGGTTTTTTTTTTCTTCTTTAAACCTAAGCGTTTCGGCATGGCAATACTCAACGCGGCCGTAGTATTCGATTTTTCGCACTATCGATTCGTAGTTCCATTAAAATCCGACTGAACTAACGAAATTTATATTTCTGCAATGTATAATAACGCATAAAGTCCCATCATCAATGTTCACAAAACAATAATTGTATATCCGAAGTGTAAGGATATACTATTAAATAGTCATTATAACCGCTAAATGCAATATTAACAACGAAATTATATTGTTATATTTCTGTATTATATGCGGATGGTATATTGTTTTATTATTATTATGAGCTTTGGACTGCTCATTTCAGATCCTGAGCGAAGCAAGGAATGTATTGATTTAACTATGATGTGGCGTGTGTTTTTTTTTTTTTTTGTATGTGTCTGTAAACCATTATTCTACCACCAAAAATCAAAACCGAGAATTTACCCGTAGACATGTTGCTTTATTAAAGACATGCCTTCCAGGGTAATGCAATGCCTCAACAATCCCCTTTACACGAGACCTATAATAAACATTTCATTTACAATTTTTTTAATATGAAATGTATCAGGAATTCATAACTTTTTGACTTTATATCGTTTATGCGCACATGTATTTTCTGTAGGTAGATTAGATTACAGATTAGTTAATCTGTATTTTATTTTGCTTATGAATTATTATGAAATACATGGACAAAATATTTATTCGACACTATACAAAAGCTTATTGGATATTTTTGGAGGTGCCAAAGACCCGGGACACGGTGGCGCACACCTTGGGAACCACTGCTCTAGGTAGAGTTTGGGGTGGATTCGGTATAAAGAAAAAAACAATTAAGTTCGAGGGTAACCGCCCCCGTCGAGCGCATTGTTGGGGGACGCGGCGGAACCGGGAACACACTGGACTGCGCACTACCCACCATAACTATAATATTGTTTGTTATGTTATAGTTCTAACCGCGCAATATTGCGGTATCGGTTAGGTAGCAGTTCGGTAGCGGGGAAGTATTGCGAGGACGGTTCATCCGCCGCTGCCGGTTACACCCCGGAGAAGAGAGTAAGTACACCACGAAAGTGCACGTTTGCCGCGTTTCGGACTTTACCCGCAACATATTACAATCGTGCGAATAAAATGTTGTCCAAAAACCTTTCGGATTCCTCGGCCGTACACTAAACGGCCGCGGCAATGGCGCATACCCCCGTGATGCATGGTAATTATTTTTTTTTTACAAAACGATTTTTTTTTTTTTTAATCGTACGACGTATTATTACGAGTGAATTGTATTAAAATGTATTGTTGTACGTAAAACATAAACAAACACTAGTGGGTAATACATCGAACGGCATACCTATATATTATAATATACGCGCTTAAAATTATTATTGTTCGTCAGGACGTGACATAGAAAAAAAAAAAATAAAAAAAACACTGGAATTTGAACGCGCACAACAATAATAATAATATACACATCGAAACTCGCGTCGTATTATTATTATTTTTTTTCGGATTACGACTGTGCATTGTTATGCAAATATACGAACGTAATAATATTATTTACTCGTTTAAACACCACAATATTGTTTACAGCCCGATGAAAAACTAATACCTAAATAGTATCAAGGTCCGAAATAGTAACTAAAACAATAAACAATACATCGCAAACTGTGTAAAAAAAAAAAAAAAATCATAATGTATTATGTTGTGTCGCATTATCGTGAAACTAGTGTTATAGGTGAGAAATTGGGCAAGTATATTGGACGTAGAGGGGAATATAATGCATATCTGTGCGCAACACATCTTTATTTGTGTTCTGTGTTTTAATTGTGAAAGTACGTTCAAATTATAATTACGGTATTCAAATTTAACACAATATTGTATTCAGTGGCGCCGAATCTATATATTATGTGTGATAGTCGCCAAATCTAATTTAAGGGGTGGGTGTACCCCCTAGCATCGGTAGTTAACTTTAAAATATTGTACATTTTACAATTAATAGTAATACTATGTAAGATACATAATATTAAAAATAACGGGAACTAGTCTATTCCTAGATTGCCGTAGCGTGTACTGTGTGATTGCATTAGTAAAAAAAAAAAAAAAACACAACTATTTAACCATAACTAACTGTTTAATTAATAGTTTCACTATAAATAACCAATAGTACCTAATAAATAGGTTCCAAAATATTGGTGAAGGTTGGGGGCACCTATGCAATTGTTCATAGATACTTATGCAGTTAATGGCTATAATGTGTACATATTTTAATGTGAAATCATTTATTATTATTATCGGTAATAACTTTTAATGCTGAAAAGTTGGTACAACCATTTATTTATTTATTTTTACTGAAATCATTTTTTTCCAGCGAATTATTACTAAGTAAAAATGTCGATCATATCTTCAACTATAGTATTGCAGCATTGAGTAATTCAATATTAAACGTGAAAATCTGTAATATTTTTTCCCGTTGCACATTATCGTATCTAAGACTTTTCAAAGTAGGCGAACTTTAAACCGAATTTGTGTACGCCAAGGTGCAGTATAATACGGTAGGTGTTATAATAGTTCCACGTACCAGTGTAAAACGTTAATCGGTTCAACAACATGAATGAAAAGAATGATAAAATAGAAAAAAATTATCATATCAGCAGTATTTGCGGTTTATTTAACACGGTTATCGTAACGATTATACAGCAAAACAATGCATATTAATTATTTAATTATTGGTGCCCTAAATAATGTTTTATCAATATTATAACATCAGTCGTACGCCAATAATACCATTACGGAAAATGTCTGCAAAGGCGTCATATAGGTGTTTTTTTTCGGGCGTACGAGCTTTTAGGCAAGGCGACTAAAAAAAATACAATATATATGTATATAGAAGATATGATAATATCCTCTATGTATTGGACGATATGAGGGCGATCAACATAACGTAAGACATTCATTATCTCGGAAAATATTAACGTTTCTCGAAATTGGCTTTTACGAAAATCGTTTATGCGCGGCAGCACGGCATATTAGTAGCGTTTCCCTCTTCTCCCTCCGGCGAAACTTAAAAGCGGGAATATCTCATCAAGTGTTCGATGGAAATCAAAAAACACTTCAACACCAAAATCGATTTAAACCGATATTCCGTAGATTGCTACGGATTGCTGTTTGAAAAACAAAAGTAGGTAGTGTTTTCACCCACTAATATACGAGTGGCAAAATATAAAAGAGTGATTTAACTTTTTAAAACTACTTTTGTCTTAAATGATCTAAAAATCTAATTCCGAAACAAGTTAATACTTTCCATTGTAATAATACAAAACTATTGTTTAAATGCGGAAATCAAGAAAAATTGTCAATACAATATTTTTTAACTACAAATTATTTCTTCTTATTTCGAAACTATTAATAGGCCCCGAAAGCGAAGTTAAAGATGCCAATCTACAAACAGATATGAATCTATTATTATATTATTATATTAATAATCTATTATTATATATAATCTATTATTATATTATTATTATATTATATCAAACAAAAATTAAACGTGAAAATAAAATCTGGTTTTGTAAATGTTCAATAACTGTTAAACTTAGTTTTACGAATCAGTTCTTCGAAAAAAAAAAAGGGGCCCCCGGAGTTTTAGGGCCTGGAACACGGTCTATGCTTAGTTCGGACTAAGCATAGACCCTACCTCGCTAAGCCCAGAATATAAAATATCAGACGTCATTATTGCGTATATATTACCGTTTCTTTTCTCGGTTTTTCTCAACCAATACGTAATATACAAAAAATATGGAAAAATGACTTATCCTCGATGCGCCAACTATAGAAAAAATTTGATAGCAGAAACCATCCTTGAAGTTGGTGACTGGAGCAAAATTTTCGGTAGATTGGTTTTTTTATAAGAACTAAAACAATGAAAACAACACACACCCACGTCACAGTTTTCATATAGTAAAACCATTGCGTTCTTCATCGCTACGCAATTCCAATCTGAAAAGCTAAAATATTTTATTCGCTTACCAACTGCATGTTATTAATAATATTTCGCGCTGACGTTATGACTTAATCCAGAAAACACAAACGCAATGAGCATTGCATGCTTGCTTATAATATTACGATTATTTAAGCAATTTTATCAAACAATGTCAAAGTAAGGTCGTTGTTTTAAATTTTGAGTGTAGTGAGGTGTAACTTACAAAGGTGTTTATTTTTTTATACTACTGTGTACACAAATTATACCATAAATCTTGCTCCGAAGTATCAAGTACAGCACCTTTATACATTAAATTTCCATTTGTATCTTACCTTTTTTTTATATATATATACGTATATATTTTAAAACTAATATTCGTGTTATTTTTAACATAATTAATTAATATTTTAATACATTTAACAATATGAAAACAGTCGTCATACTATAGTAGTGTAAGCACGTAAGGGCTATTAATACGGGCGTGGTGAATCGAAAACTTTCTCACGCAACGGCAGACTTCGCGTGTTAATGAGCCGCGGGGAAACCGTGACCGGGGAGAAAACGGCGAGAGAGACCCCGACCCGGGTGATAGACGGTATAAAAGACGACCGGGGCTCCGACAAAAGGGAGTTCAGTACGTGCGTTTGGAACAATTTGGAACCTGGTTTTCAGAATTAGGAACGTCATACTTTTCTCGCAAACTTACATTTTCTGTTGGGTAAGGTCAACTGCACGCAGACTTCAAACCTTCACCAATATGTTGGTATAGTCGGTTCGAGACGGCGGAGTGCGTCCAACGAGAGTCACCACCGACGCACGAGACGGAGGAGTTCGTCCATCACCTTGACGCCGCCGATCTGTTCGGCCGTTCCACAGTTGTTAACCGGTAACGAGGTACTGAATTTTGAAACCCGAGTGGCTTCTTTATAAGTTATTGGATTGTCGAATATTAAGCGTGTTCTCGCGAATAACCAAATTTAACCCGATTACCGTATTTTAAAAACAACATATCTTGACGATTTCGGTTACTAACTTTTGGATATGCAGGTTATTGATAAAGTAATGATTAGACATCTAGTTAGTACTTTTTTTTATTATCAATTAATGTTATTTGTAATAACTAATAACCAATAAACATGTCATTTTCGCGAATTCATAACCATTAACCAAAATCATATAACCATAACTAATAATGAATACAGCCATGTTAATCGCCAAAAGCCGCCTATTGTTAAAACCTATAGTTTTTGGGCCGTAAATCAATAAAAATCGCATTTTAATGATTTGAAACTTTGTACAACTCCCATTCAAAAGGCTATCTTCATCAAAGGGCGCACGACATATTATATTGTGTATTCAGTTTTTCACCTTTGGGTTTAGCACGTTTTATCGAACAACACCATATCCACAATAATATTAAAATGTTTAACTGACTTTTTCTTCCATTTTCCGACATTATTCAATAATTAAATAAAATATATTTTTACTTAAAAAAGCGTAATAAAATACGCACTTTGAACCTAATAAATATTTTTAAAATATCATAGTCAAGCGTGCAATATCCATTTCATTTGTATTTTCCGGATCAGGTCATAAGGTCAGCGCGAACTATATTATTATAATATAAACATGTAGTTGGTAAGCGAATAAAATTTGTCATTTTTTTATATTGGAATCACGTACCGATGAAGAATACCTTGGTTTTACTATAGTAAAACTATGAAGAATCGATATAAATAATATAGATAACTAATTTTGTTGGGTTTTATAGAATATAAAAAAAACAAAAACAACAAATGGACATACTTCGCAAAAAGGGTGGGCAATTGTTATAGGTGAGAAGTTGGAAAGGTAGAGGAGAAATTTAATATGTATTCAACGATTAACCATCGCTAAAGAGCGGAAGTTGGATAATATATTTTAGAATTTTTCAAAAGTGCAAAAACAGAAATGTAAAATTAAAAACAAATACAAATAAATGCCATAATACAGATGCTAATCATTTTTTAATTCCGTAATGCATACCTAACATTTCGTATTCCACACAATTTTAGTCCCTGGGGAAATTCAATTTTTATCTGTACGCAACGGTTAATTATTACTAACGAAAACGACTCTGAGTGAAGTTTGGTTAAAAATGTTTTGAAAGACCGTTATATTTATGATTTTTGTTAAAATTTGGTACTTAAATCATTATAGAAAAAGTTCTACACAACACTCGAATTTTTTTTTTACTACAAAGTACGACTAACAATGAACCTCTTGTTAAATTTTCAAGTATTTAAACAAAAATAACTCCAGAATGGCTCAAATATTTTGAAAATTTTACCACGTCCAGAAAAAAGGTGAATATAAGTTTTTGTCTAAATTTCAAGTCTTTACGAATATTAAATTCTGTATGGAATGAGGAATGTATTGGTTTTACAATGATATTTTTTTTAACTGTGAATAACTTTTCTACCAGCAATTTCGCTCCGCTATTACAATGATACCACTTTTTCTGAAAGGAAATCTGACTGAGGAAAGAAAAGGAAAAATAGGCAAACTATTAAACAAATATTATTAAAGAAAATATATAATGTATATACCCAGACAGCAATTTGGCAACGTTAAAATTTTGATAATATTTAAACTAGATTAAATTTAAAATGTTATCTAAAAATGTTTTTGATCTTATAAAAGTAATTTTATGTTTAAAATATTCTATAAATATTGTAATTTATTTATTTTCTAATATTTCAATATAATGTTAGATTAATATTTTGTATTTTAATTATATAATAACAGCTAATAAGAAATTGATAAGTTATAAATTTCGATGTACTTCAGACATTCGAATATGGACGATATTAATATTTAAATCAACATAGATTCTGATACCTAGTGTTTTTTAGAACAAAACCCTATGAGCCGTCGGCTGGCGGTCATCATCGTTCAGTCGGTCACAATAATAATGTTCTTGTTATCATCAACGGTTGATAATATAAACTCGCCAATCAGGGAACAGCATTTTATATAATACAAAAAGTGAATAAGGTAAGCATTTGTTATTATTTTACCATAATACTATATATTATACGTTGTTGGCAAAACAACACTATTAACTAAACTCCGCACAGAATCGTTTTTCGATAGCAATGGTTAATCGTTGCGGACAGATTTACTTTAAATTTCCTCTCTACCTTTCCGAATTCTCATCTACAACCCACGTGCGAAGTATATCCGTCTTTTTTTTTAACTGGATCACAACAAAAAAATAAAATTGAAAACAATACATTTCGTAAATTTCCCTGTTTTCCTGGCGTTCTTTCCTGGTTTTTCATAATTATTATGAAAACCGATTGGAATATCAAAAAATGACCAAAAATATAAAAAATAAAATAAAATAAACATTATTGTTAAACTAGTACATTCCTCGCTTCGCTCAGACTCAAAAAGTGATTTTTGTTTGCAGATTAATAGCAGGTAATATAATTATTTCGCCTGTACGAATACCTAACTTCACATCACGTTTATGAAGGAAAACGTATGTATATACATTCGTTATATATCATCGCTCGGATAATATTAATGACCCCGAATAGTCTTTAGACCCTATAAATATATATATATATACACATACAAAGTGATTTTTTCATCATGAATCAGCGATTTTCTCGAAGAATTTTAAGTGAATTTGATGTATGTTTATTTTAATCACTAAGCTTTATTTTAAAAGATCATTTTTAATTTGTTACTTCTAATTCGTACACCTTAAATAAGTATATAATTATACAGTTTAAAGTTCCGACTGGAAGAGTAGGGAAGAGCGATAAATTGCACGTCTTTTTTTATATGATAAATTGATAACTCTTCTGTATTTCTCCGGTCTAAACTTTAATAAGGTTATAAATCATAAACGGTAAATATGATATTAATGTTGCCCATACCAAAATGTCTAAGAAAATGTTCTTTATTTGAATCTGTGTTCAAAAAAGGCGGCTCTTATTTGAAAAACAAAATTATACCCTTATATAAGGAATGTGGAGTAGGGGTAAAAAATTTAAAATGGTCTTAAAATTAGGCTTAATCAATTCCATTATGAAAGAAAAAAAAAAAACAGAATTTAAATTCACTTAAAATCCCTCGAGAAAATTACCGGTTCATGATAAAAAAAAATCACTCGGTACATAATATATAAATGTATAATTATATTTTTTTAACTTTATTATAATACATGATAATAAATTATTTCGTTTCACTACACTAACTCAGATAAGTGATAGCTTTCATTACGTCTTGCATATTATATATTATAAAATTATCGAAAAAAATTAGATCACTATTATTGTAGATATTTTGTTTATTCGACAAAACTTGTATAATATTACAATAATTTCTAAAAATAAATAGCTGATACTATTGATATTAGTGTGCCACTTTTTTAGGAGTTAGAAGGGAGCAGTGGCGTATTTATGGAAGGAATATGGGGAATAGATCTCCCTTGCCTTTTTTATGTATAAACAAGCACACAACAAATCACACATTCTGTAATCTGTTATATGATATACAAATCTACCTGTTTATTTTTAACAGTTCAATATATAATATTATATACCGAAATTAAGTCACATTGATATTTTGTGAGTATCATTACACAATAATAACAAAAAAATCAAAATAGGATTTTCAAAAAAAAAATATTAATTTAAATATATATTATATAAAAATGAATCCCTATTTCCCATGGTCATCGCATCACGTGAGAACGACTTGATTGATTTTGCTGATTTTTTTTTTATTGTATTCGTAATTATCCGACAAAGTTGTTTATGAAAGAAAATATCTAAAAAATCAACCAAAAAGTAGAAAAATCGCAAAAATGTATTAATGATATCTGTGATTTGAAGTCGATTCGTTGCACTAACATTATAAACGTTTTTCTCAGTTGTCTTTATATACTCTATGGGCAGATATATCGTCTAACTGACGTGCTTTATTGTCATTTATTCATCTCTTTAAATATCGTGAGTATGATAAATGTTATTTAACAGCTACAACGGTCAGCATATATCAAAAAAGTTAATTTATTCATTTTTAATACATAGTCCATTCGATCTGAACGTTTATCCAGTTTTAAGTTTTTTGAGAAGTGAGTTAGTTAGCAGTTAGTTCACCACAATTTAAAGTTGAATTATATAATTACGTACGCAAATCGCAGGGATTATTTTTTTTCAGACAAGTTAGAAATTTGGATGGTATTCAAGTTATGGCGTCAGTGCGTCACCGACAAAATTTCGATTCATTTTTATACACAACACATATAAATTAACGGCAAATACGTAAATAAAGGTATAAAAGGAACGCCGTGCCATCTGCAAGTGACAACTATAATACAGTACACGCGCTCACCCACTACCGAGCGTTCTTCATTTCTTTTGAAATCTCCCCCACCCCCCCAAAAAAAAAAGATTTGATGTTTAGATATTTTTATTATAAAATTCATGAAAAAATGTCACAACAGAATACTTGTAGTCCACCGAAGGTAGACTACCCACTTTCCCCACCTATTTGTTTTCATTCAATACTGACCCGATCAATAAGTAATATGGGTAAAACAAATAATACAAATTTGGCACGGGCAATGACGGGCGGGACAGCTAGCTGTTTATAAATATTGTGTGTTGGTTTGTGATTATAGACTAGACTAAACGGGTTAGCTTAGAAAATAATGCTTTTATCTTCTTTAATTTTGATTTATTGCTGTAATGCAGTTAAAAATATTCATAGTGATATGAAATTTTGACAGAAAATTTATATTTGCCTTTTCTAAACGTGGTGCAATTTTTACAACATTTTAACATTTTTCTAAGCGTTTTATAAATATTTTAATTTTGTGAGTTCTTACGTAAATTTTAATGTGGTAAGTACTCGTTGGATATAGTTATTTGATCAAACAGAAATACCTGAAAATTTATTAGGAGGTTAGGTTATACCTAAGTCATTATAAGTTGTACGTATTCGTAAAAAAAAAAAGTTTAATATAAAATAGACATTTTTTTTCTTGTTTAAGAGTTTCAATATCATATTTTGACGAAAATCATAAATATTATGGTCTTTAAAAACATGCAAATAATATATATAATATAACATATTATGAATACATAATAAATATATATATATATATAACTTATAACCGAACTTCGCTCCGAATGGTTTATCGTTGCTAATTAAATAACTTTATGTATCATACATTCAAAACTTCGCATATGAAACAGTGGCACACCCGCCCCTAGAGTATCAGCTCTGTTTTTTATTTTAGTTATAATTTATTTATCATAGTTATCATCTTATAATAACAAACGTCTGTCGAATGATACAATATTTTTAAATTCTTCTATAACCTCGGAAACTTCATCATTAAATTCCTGCAGTACAACATTTTAGCAACACGATTGATTTCAATCGATCTAGTTTCATAGTCACGTTTTCACTCGAGTCAATTTAGAAAACGTTTGCATATTTGAATTTATTTATATATATATATATGTATTCATGTCTACAAATTCAGACTTCGTTAATAACGTAAAATTATAACGATCGGTTAAACTACGCGTAATTATTATTTTATTTACCAATATCGAACATTAATTTTCTAGTTTTAAAAATTGAAATTCCATTTACACGTATTAATATAATTATGTCGTATTATTTAGTTTTTTTTCCATAACTTTAGGGTAGGCATACTCGGTAGGTACATCACCCCGTAGTTTCGCCTACGTCGTTATAATCTCGAGGGTTACTTATTTCTGTATAGTTCTTTTATTTTTATTATAATTTCAATAACATATATTCTAACGAGGTGTTGTCTCGGTGTTGATTATTGCTGATTAAGATTAATTCGAAAAAACCCGATTACTTTTTTTTTTTCCGTGAGACCATTCCCGTACCTACATATCTATAAACGCATCATCGCGCCTGTATTTACTATATACGTTCGTTTTATAGGTCCGTGAGAATATTATAAAAGATAAGTGATGGACCTTATCGATTATTGATATGTTTTCGGTTCATAGTTTATACGCATAAAAACTGACGAAACAGTGTTACCGAGTTTATTACCTCTTCATTAAAGAGCCACGAGTATTGTTTGTCATTTGATACGGAATCACACGCGGAAAAAAATGGCACAAATAAAAAAAAATTACATTAAATTCGTGCTGGTCTTGGTGTGCTTGTCGCAGGTATGTTTTTTTTTTTTAAATATATTTTATTTGTTTTCAATTCGAGCCATAATTACAATTTTCACTCATCATACACACACATACGCAGGTACAAGCAGGCTCGAAGGCTCTTCTGGACAAATCGGACAATCCTTTTGACGAGTTCTTCAAGGAGATTGTCAAGTCGGTGAATAAAATCTCGGAAAAGTTGAAATCACGATTGGCCGAAGTCGATATTCAAACTGACAAATATATCAATCAGCTAGAAGAAAAAATTGATGTTACCGAAGAACATTTACAAGAGACAATCGCAAAGGTGAGTGTTTTTTTCAACAAATATTACACTATACAAGAGTAAAAATTTTAAACTTTTCTGTTGAACAAACTCAATGCAATAATGATCACCGCCACTTTAAAACCGATAACACTGATCGAAAAATATAATATAATATTAAATTTACGAACAATAAAAAAAAAAATTCAATTTTCAAGAATTTTGTTGAAAAAAAAAACGATTTAATGGGTTCACAGATACTGTTCAGGTGATGTCGGTTATAATATTATGTTTGACATATTATTTTCAAATCGACAAAAAGATAATGAGGATGCGTGTCGTTTTTATTTTTTTTTTAGTCGTAGATTTTCTAGGTTTGGAAGCGTTTTGCGTTTTTTATCACGTATAAAATGAAATTAGAATATATTTTTTATAAACCGAAAAATAGCAGTTGTAAAATCTAGATTTTATATTTTTGTTGGTTTTATCTATCGAATATAGGTGAGTGAATCTGTTGAAAAATACTACAAACAGACGACCGAAAATTTCCCAAAAATTTGCGACAAAATTCTCGAAGATATAAAAGCCAAAGACCCGGAAATCGCGGATAAAATCAAGAGAGTGAAAATCGAATTGATCTCATTGAAAGATGACCTGATCAAACTGTTCGAAGAGGTTAAAAAACCGATTGTAGAACGCTTCAACGAAGTGAAAGAAGAAGCCATCGTCAAAACCAAACCCATCGTCAAACGTTGGACGCCGATTGTCAAAGACGTTGAAGTGAGTGTGAACGCACGATCAAGTATAATATTGTTTCGGTAAAAATTATAATAAAATGGTATTCATATTTTCTTTCCGCTACATTTCAGGACATAATTTTGGCTTTGATCCCGGACAAAAAGAAAACGAAGTAGAAAAAGAAAAAAGAAAAGAGAAACGCCTAATCACCGAGGTCATCCGTTACATAATATTTCAATACTAACTCTCAACAAATATATTACAATATCAATGTATTTCCCGTTAAAAAAAAAAAAAAATGAATTTTAACCTCCGATTTTTTTTTTTTTTTTTGTACCTTTTATATTATTATTATAAATTATAAAAATTGATTTACAATAATCAACGGTAGTATAATATTTGTATTATATTTTTACCTTATACCTATCGTGTTTTATTACAGCTCTATATTATTATATGTTATTACGAGTACCTATATCGACTAGACGGTAATAATTGTGTTAATTAGAACATCATCATCACGTAATTCCTGTATACACATGAATAATAATATTGTTAATTAACTTTCTTGAAGTAATAGGACCAATAGGTTATCGTACGATATTGTCGGGCGCACAAATTAATATTATAATAATATAGGTGCGCCTCTGCGATTATTTACTCGACCGAAGCGACGACGACTTTAACACCGTTTGCACAGAGATCGACCAAAGTCCGATGGTTTTTCTAATAGTTTATCGATTCCATTACGCATCTCGACGCGAGTGTAATACGTTTTATCAGCAGACCGTCGAAACGGAATTTTATAATTACCCATTAAAATTAACGATATTATTACGTGGTTTGGCGATGCGTTTTTTTTTTTTTTTTTTAACTTTTTTACGGCAACGGGAAGAGCCACTAATAAAACAATAATAACTGTTATCGGATTATCGACACGAAAACGTAATATCGTTTAATGGTGCCGACGAACCGCGGACAGTCGATATGATAAATCGATTAGAATATTATCGTGTTATGATAATTTCAATCGCGTGATAGGAAACACTATTTTTTTAATTATCGATTCAAACTCGGAAAATAACAACGACCGCGAACGATTGAATAATGAATTATTATAATAATTATAATAATAGTTGTATATGTTGTAATGTATATAATAATTATAATAACTGTAGCGCGATAATATATAAATCCACAAACCATGTAGAACACAACGAGTACAGTATTGTGTGAATTATCCGATGAAAGACAAACTATTAAGGAAACGACGAAAATATTGGGATTTTTATCCGGCGGAAGCCACCTGCACGGCTGTATAATCAGGGGCGTTTTTGATCGGTCAGTGAACAGGTATTACGACACATTTTGGTCACGCGTTCGAAACGTTTTGCGCGATCGGTTCGTTTGGAACGCGAATGTCATTTTTAAACGATACCCGCCGGGGAGGGGGAGGGATGGGCCGCATCGACGGGACGCTGTTTGGAATGCATTTCCGAACGTAGCGGGAATAGGGGTGAAATAAAAGCCGGGTGACGGACGCGAATCCGTTTACGAGATTTCGGATTTTCCCCGTCGCTAATTATTGAAACGATCGGTTTTCGATATCATTATGGGTAATTTCGTTTAAGGATATAATAGGATTTTATCACAGAGTATTATAATATTATGCCTGCGTATAAAACGCCAATAAAACATCATTCAAAAATAAAAACAACCCCGAATTGCGAAATATTCAATTCTCGTCGTGGCAGACTGAAGTATCGTTATTATTTTTTTTTCTTTTCTAATATACAAAATGATTCACTAAATTTGCTTACCCCATTTTTTCTGGTTAAATTTTACATAAATTCATATTCTGACTTTTGGAATTTTCAAGGGTAGTTAAAGCCGATATATTTTCGAATGCTTAAGATTTTTTGCAATATTTAAGGAGTAGCCTGTGGCGATAACAACTTAAAGGGGAATAGGAGGAGAATAGTGGAGCACTAATAAATCGCCGCGTGCCGTGCCATACTCTACTACTCTCCTCCTACCTAAACTTTAAAGCGAAATATCCCGTTAACGGGTTGAAGAAAATCAAAAACTTTGACACCAAAATGTATTCATAGTAATACTCCGTATGTTTATGGAATTTTTAATGTAGGTTTTCATTTAAAAACCAACGTTGGTATCGTCACTCGTTAAATGTTGTGAAAACCCTAAATGTTCGAAAATATTGGCTTTAATTACGCTTTAAAATTACAAAACCCAGAATTTGAGCAAGCTTAATGAATCATCCTGTATTTTAATATTATAAAAATTAATACGGGATCGACGTGGTTGTAATATTATTGTCTAGTTGACGTATTTTAATAGGTATATATCATTAAGCTTTCATTAAATAAACCGTGAAAACAGTTAACAGTAACGACTCAAACGAAATATATATATTTAAAAAAAAAAAACTATTATTATCGACTTGTTTTCGTTTTTTTTTAACATTTCCCGAGATATAGCGTGAAAAACACACATTTAAATATACAAATTCATTAAAATTGATTACTAACATGACGGTGTTCGCGCACCGTTAAACATATTATTTTCAACATTTAATTCACCTGTATACCAAATAACGATATAATAATAAGCACTATGGAACTGTACACACTGAATATCAATCGTAGTTACGATGTACTTACTAGTAAAAAGCATATATTATATAATATATAGGTATATAAATAGTATTTCTCATAGGTATATTTCGAACTTTGTTCGGGTTCGCGGCCTTTGAACTCATTGGAATATGATTATATTCACCCGAAAAGCAGCATAATAATAATATATAGGCAATGCCGATAATTACAATACTATTACGTGTATCGGCTTTATGACGGACTTCGTGCGGTTTTATTGAACAACGAGGTAAGCGAATAGTGTAAATATAATAATTATAAAAAAAATACATCTATACACCGGTCGTTCGAAAAAGAACATTAAGACATTAAGAAGTACGTTCAAAAATGAATCGTTAAATTTTAAACCGTAATAGGTAATAGTACCTATATAGGTATTCGTATAATACGTAGGTACGGGTGTCTACAAATGTCCGTCATGTCTACAATAGGTTTTTATGATTAAGAAGGATTTCAATAGACCAAATAATAACAATAAATTATTGCAGGCATTTTATATTATTATAATACGAATATTTAGATAAATATTTGAAACTCCCAAACCTAATACAAAACATTAGTATCTAAAATGCGAATACGTATTATGTATTATTATAAGATATTCAAAAATATTAAACACTTAATTTTAAGAGAACATACTTCGCCACTGATGAAGGTGAGAAGTTGGGGAAGGCAGAGAGGAAATTTTACGTATATCTGTACGCAACGATTAACCATTGCTAACGAAAAACGATTCTGAGTGGATTTCGGTTAATAGTGTTGCTTCGTCAACAATATCATGTATTTCACATTATAGTAAACTAATTATGCATAGATATTATTTATTTTCTTTAATATTTGTTTAAAATTGTATCTATTTTTCCGTTTTTTCCAATTTTTTTCCCCGCTTATTGGGAAAAACAAAAAATTACCTCCTTAAAGTATCGTTCTAGTCAGATTTCCTTTCAGAAAAAATGCTTGCATTGTAATCCGGAAAAAATTCTTGGTAGAAAAGTTGTTCACAGAAAAAAAAGGCCAAAATATTTTTTTACTAATACCAACATTTTGTACATATTGTCGTTTATTCCCGGTTTTACAATTTATTGAGAAAACTCCTGGAAAATCAAAATGTGGGTACTCCTTAAAGAACCACGTTAGGAAAATTTCCTTTCTAAAAAGGTGCTATACTTGATACTTTGAAGTGATTTTCTTGATTTTCCCTGTAGTTGTTTTAATAATTGAGTAAAACCGAAAAAACACATTGAACGAACCGGAAAATTTACGAAAATAATACTTTTATTATTTTTAATTTTGTTTTTTTTATTGTTGTAATTTAGTTAAAAATATTCGTAGAGGTTTGAAAATTTGACAGAAAACTAATATTTTCCTTTTAAAACTGTAGTAAAATTGTAAAACATTTGAGATATTTTTATTAGCATGGCCCTTTCCCGCCAAAAAACTGATTCCCTGATTTACTCATAGCTCTTTTCCGCCAAAATGTATTTTAGTGAAAAAACGTTTCCACCAAATATAGTTTGGGAACCATGTACCTAACTATGTACAAATAAGTTAGAATAATAAGTCAAATAATAAAATAATTAAATTACAGGATTTAAAAAAACCCATATCTTTATACCAAAATTATTTCAAAATTTCATAATAAAAATAATAAGTCAAATAATAGATTAAATAATAGGATATTTTTAAAAAAATCACAGCTTTAAATTAAAACTAAATATGTATATATATATATATATATAACATAATTTAAAGAATCAGTTTCAACAAAAGTTGAATACAAAAGTATTCAACAATTTCATTGGATTTTTTAGTTTCTGAGTGTAGTGAATAATGTATTGGTTTTACAAAGATGTTTAATTTTTAAAATTTTTTTTTTATACTGTTGACAAAAATTCTACCAGATTTCTTACTATACAGATATATACGCGTGGCACCATTTTTGAAAGGGAATGTTATCCAGATGAAACTTTAAGGAGGTAATTTTTTGATTTTCCAATCGGTTTTCATAATATCTAAGAAAAACCAAGCTAAAACGTAAAAAAATCGGAAAATTTACGAGAATAATTTTTCAATTTGTTACTTAGTGTAATTCAATTAGAAATATTTGTAGAGACTTCAAAATTAAACAGAAAACTTATATTCGCCTTTTCTAGACATAGTAAAATGTTTTGCTATTTTTGAACTATTTATAGATATTTTAATTTTGAGAGTTTTGAATGTAATTTTTAATTCGTAGGTACACTATGGTAAAATTATTAGACTTAACAGAAATGCTTGAAAATTTAATGAGAGTTTAATTAAGAGTCTTACTTTGTGGTAAAAAAAAAAATTGAGTTTGATGTAGTATTCTTTTTTATTAAGGAATTTTAATATACAATTTTGACGAAAATCGTTTGAGTAAAAAATTATCTGGAACAAATCTAATTTTTCAATTTTCTTTTTTTTTAAAACATATGTATATTGTAGATTTATGAGCGGTGGTGAAGTCAGAAATTATTACTTTTTGGAGTTCTGATATTATGTGGATATTATAATACATTATATTAAATAACTAAATATTGTCGTCTCTATAGTATGTTCGTCGTACATACGTAGATTCATCTTGGGGTTTGCGAGTTCAAACCAGTGTTTCAAAAAAACACTGTTTGCACTTATTTTTTCTCTTTACCTAAACAGGGGAAAAACAAATGCGTTTGAGATGTATCTTGAGACCCAGTTATCGCTTGCTCGGAGTATTTTAATCGACAAATACCCCTCATTTTGTTGTGCAAACTTTTCTACCAGAAATATTGCTCCGATGTATCAAGTATATAGCTTATTTTCTGATAGTAAATTTTATCTCATTGGTAACTCAAGGAGTTCATTTTTCCATTTTCCCAAGAGTTTTCCCAGCAAATGAACAAAAAAAACCCGGGGAAAAAAAACATGGGAAGACGGGAAAATCGGTATAATATTGAACAAATATTACGAAAGAAAATATTTAATGCATACTTACTTATTTTACATTAATTTATGACATACATATTATTGACACCCACCGTGAAAACTATAGCCGCTTCTGGGTATACCAAAATATTGTATTATACGACGGTTAACATTTTTTTTTTTTTTTTTTTTTTTTTTTAAGAATGTTACATTCATTGTTATTTATTGATTAATATTTGTTAAGCACCCAGCCGAGGTACCTATCATATTGGTAACGAATTATTTATATACCTAAAATATCTAACGTCCAATTCAACGATTAGTGTATGTATAGGAATACAAAAGTCGATAAATACAATTTTTTTTTTTTATCTCTGTACATGGATAATAACACCGGTTTAATTTTTTCTTATCGATAAACAAAACAATTAAAAGGTCGTTGAAGGGGGAGAAGTGAAACGAAATTAATAATCACGACCGTGCAATATTTGAATATATTCATTCGCCACTAGACTCTATTAGACTCCAGTTCCCTTTTACTTAAGTGCCTAAATTGACTCATTGAAAAAATGTTGGCAAAAACTTTTTTGGTCGTTTTCCTAGCGATAATCGCCGTGTCGATCGCCAAGGTAAGGAAACAATATCCATGATTATAATTTAAAAATATTCCCACAATAATATTATTTGTTTCGATAAATAAATATACTATGTATTTTAATTTGACGCTTTAGGGCGATGAAAATGTTATCAACGTAGCCCTTGACTCCGGATCTCACATACTCAAAGCCATTTTGAAGTCAGTTTCCGATGACGGGGAAAAATACGCTCTTGACTTTAACTCGTTGTACAAGAAGTACGAAATCGATACCAAAGCGGAACAAGCTAAAAGTTTTCTGGAATCACAGGTAACTTCTTAAATATTTTCGGAATATTTAACAGGAGATTCATTATAAGTCGTACTCGATGGTAAAAAAAACAGCGGAATGAAGTCCGCATTTTTTTTTTTTTATTGGAGTTTTAATATCAAAATTCGACGAAAATCGTAAATCGTTTATTGTTGCTTACAGATATAAATTAAATAACTTTATTTATCTTACTTTTTCAACTTCCCATCTACAATAGTGGCACACCGCCATCCTCAGTATCTTCTTTTATTTTCTATGTAGTTTATATTGTCCACGGTACAGCAAAGAGCGGGCGATAAATTGTTATGAATATTTTTATAAATATCATTAATATTTTTGAAGGATGGAAACCGTTTTACTACTTATTACTTACTTTACAATTCTCTCCAAAATCTGTTCGGTTATATTTTTCTGATATCTTTTTAGATTCTGAGAGGAACGAGAAATGGATTGATTTTACAATGTTGTTTATTATTTTTTTTTATATAGAGTGTACACAAATTTCACCAGAATTCTTGATTCGTGTATTAAATACACGTTTTCTGAAAGGTAATTTTATCTAGGTAGTACTTAAAGAAGGTCAGTTTTCGATTTTCCAGCAGTTTTCATAATAATCAGTTAAAACGGGAAAATGTATTATTTTTAATTTTGTTTCTTTATTGTAATTCATTTATAAATATAGGTTTATACGTCTCTATACGTAATGACGTAAAATTTGGACATAAAACATATATTTGTCATTTATAGGCATGGAAAACCTAGTCTTTCAAAACACTTGAGCCATTTTTGAGCTATTGATTGAAATTGTAATTTTGCGTGGTTTTTCACGTCATTTTTATCCGGTAGGTACTCTGTGGTTTTAATTAAGTACCTTGTAAATATATTTTGATATCACGAATGAGTCATAGAATAATTATTATCGTCTACAGGAAAACGTCCAGTGTGACTATTTACAACAATAAAACGATTTAAACAGTTTAATTGATAGTAAACGAAAAAATCACGAGTGAATATTATTATTATTGTTGTTAAACGCATTGTATGTAATAATTACTACCTAATAAAATTACATATAATTAGTTTAATACAATTGTATTATAATCGAGTTCCGAGACAAAAAGTAAAAGCACATACAAAATATTAATTATAATATTAAATGCGTGCTGCTACCAATGAGATACAAAAGATAATCGCAATTATTAGGTTTATTAAAAAAAAAAATGATACTTGATAAAAATTGTACCATATATAATAAGATATCGCACGCATTTTACATAACATTATAAATTATATTGTACACACATTTAATAATTTAAAATATTTAAATACATTTTACCTATATTACACTTATAATGAGCATGCGTTATCAACGAGTATAAGTATAAAAACGTATGGAAAAAAGACGTCCAAGGACAATGGTCACGGGTGCAGCCACTGTTATAAAAAATACCTGTAAGCAACAATAAACCATTGCTTACGAAAAAACGATTCTGAACGGAGTTTAGTTGATAGTGATGCTTTGTCAACAATGTATGTCATTTTATAGTAAAATAATTAAATAGATTTTATATATTTTTTTTAATAATATTTGCGAAATTGCAGGTAGAAAAGTTATGCACAAAAAAAAGAAGACCGTAATATATTTTAACAAATACCTACATTTCTTATATTTTCCTATTTTTTTTTTCAGTTTTTCTAATTTTATGAGAAAGCTCTTGATTTTGTTATATGTGGTGCTATCATTTTAATGATAACGAGTTTAACAAAAAGGGCTGTATATAAAAGAGCTGACAATATAAGGATACCTTATCACTCTTTAAATTTTTTAAAAAAAAAAAACATAAAACAACAATAATACACTAAAATTGTATTTAACAAAAAAAAAGCTGATATTGGGCACGGTTGTGCTACTATTGTTGATGGAAAATTGGGAATATCGGATACATTAGGTTATTAAATTGATATCTGTGCGCTACGATAAATCACTGCGCAACAATATATAATTCTGATCGAAGGACATCGTTGGACATGTCTTTAAATTTAAAAACGTGTTTTTTTTATATTTACAATTTTCGTCAAAAAAAAAATACTACATCATGCTCAAATTTTATTTTTTTACAACCAAATGAAACTTATAGTGAACTGCGTATTAAATTTTCTAACATTTCTGTTCGGTCAAACAATTTAATCAACGTAAAACCAAATAAAACTAGAAAAACTCAAAAACATCAACTAAATAAAAACCTAAAAAGCGTTGGACGTTTTGAAAATTGTACAACGTTTAGAAAAGACAATTATAGATATTTTGTGAAACTTGCAGGTCTTTCAAACCGAGTTACAATAAAAACTTATTCAATAATTGAAACTAATAATCCCATACATTTTCCAGTATTTTTTACGTTTTAGACTTGAAAAGAAACATGGAATTTATTGGTTTTACAATGCGAAAATTCTACCAGAAATTTACTTCGATGTACCAAGTGTACTATCTTTTCTAAAGAAAATTGTATATAGTTGGTACTTTAAGATGGCCATTTTCTGATTTTTTAACTAGTTTTCATGAAAATTGGGAAAAACTAAGTAAAATCGTAGGAAAAACGGGAAAATTTACGAAAATAATTCTTTGACAATTTTAAATTTTGTTCTTTGGTTGTAATTCAATTCAAAATGTTCGTAGAGACTTGAAATTTGAATAGACAAATTATTTTTGTCTTTTTTGGACGTGGTAAAATTTTAAACCTATTTGAGATATTTTTAAACCTTTTAATTATTTTTTATAAGAATTTTAATTTCAAATTTTAATGAAAATCGTAAATATTATGGCCTTTTAAAACACATTCAACTGAATTCCGTTTAAAGTCGTTTTTTGTTAGCAATAATTAATCGGTATACTCAGATATAAAATAAAATATTATTATATTATAAAATAAATTATATAATATGTATTCTACCTTCCCTACTTCTAACCAACAAAAATAACCCACACATCGTGCGAGGTATGTCTGTATTTTTATTCATGATTTCCCCAATTATTAAAAATCCACATAGAAAATTAAAAAACTAGCTCTGCAATGAACCAACACGATTTAAAATGCAACAAAAAATAACTCTAGGCATTTTTTGATTGGTGCAAGATTTCTGGCAGAAGGGTTTTTTACTGCAGACAGAAAAATTTCAAAAAATAGTGCCTTTCTTAAGTAGGAAACCCAATACATTCCTCACTCCGTTCAGAACCTTATATTACAAAAAAAATGTTCTCATGGCTATTTGTTTTAATCAATGATATTTTTCTCGCTTATAAATTATAGACCTAAATATGCATGGCTAAAATGTTTGAAAAATCAACTCCCAAATCCCCAATAACCCGCTGTTGTGATTATTCTGTCAATAATGCTTGCGCACGTCTATGGAGTTAAATTTTAATCTATGCGATGTTTTAATATACATTATATTAAAATATTTTATAGTACAAAATAGGATCCGGGCTCACCAACGAATACTTCAAGAAAATCAACGTCGAAGGCGAAGAAAATCTAAAGAAGTCTATCGCTGAGGTCAAGAAACACGACACTGTGTTAGCCGATAAACTGTACAAATTCTACGAAAAGTCGTGCGAATCGGACAGACTTGCTGAAGAAATCTTCAAATACGTGTCGGACTCAGATAGAGTTAATGGCGCACTTGAAAAAGTCAAATCCTCCCTGAGTCCATTGGAAGATAAAATTATCGATTTCATCAAGAAGTTCGAGGTAAGAATTAAAGCAATGCCTGAAATTTCCGCGCACTCGCGTTCAACATAAAATTATATGTAATTTTTTTGATGATTACCTTGATGCACATCAATAGTTGTGAATACTTGAAATATATAACGTTATGTTTTCACGTTTCAGGGCATTGTTCTTGAACACACGCCTAAGAAAGGCAAAGGACATAAATGAGAATTCATCAACTTGAACCAACGATGATGCGCATAAAACGCAACACTGTACAGCATTGAGCTGTATGTTTAAACTTTTATACAAATTAAACAAATTCCATACGACTATTATATAATACTATGTATACCTACTTGAAATAAACATTTTTAATTCAATATAATATTTTATCGATTAATAAAGAAAAACACACAATCCAAACGTAACAAAATATCTGTCTAGTTGTTAATATCGTACCTATCTCGGTTCTCTATTATCTCTATTAAGTCAACCATGAAAAGCATTAATAATGCAAACAAAATAAATTGATTGTTGTAATAAAATTACGTAAAAAATTGTGTTCAAAAAATACTAAAAAAGAAAATATGCAATATACATAATAATCCATAGCAGTTTAGTAAACCGAAAACGAAAGTAATATTTGAATAATAACACGAGAAAAAATACGGTATATCGATCATGTTAATTTTCCAACCGATTTCAAAATTACGAAGCTAAAACAATAACATTGCAAATTAATAATAATTCCACCACATGAAATACGTCAAATTTGACCTTAGTTTGGACTCTACATACGATTCGTTTCATCGGTCCGACTCACGCGGAATATATTATATTAAATAATTATATTTTGTAAAGAAATGTATTCTTTCAGATATTTTGAACATTTAATTTACTAATAAATGATTAATGGTTAAATTGAAGATTGTATAATTAAATTTAGTTAAACCACGCATAATATTATTATCGTGATAATAATAAAAAATGAAATTCTAAAAAAATATATCATTCGGTCAATAAACGGAAATATTTGTCTTTACAATAAGTATATCAGGATATCTAATCTCATTCAGAGAGTCGCAATCCTATATCGAGTAGGTACCTTTATTAGTTTGAAATACGATAAATCATCGCGAGTACCCAGGTTATAATTATAATAAAATATTTAGGTGAATATTTTTCTTTTATTGTTATTAAAAAACAAAATTAGTACAAAATATATATATATTATATGGATTATGTAAAAATAAGTATAATTAAAAAAAAAAAAAGCTGATACTGGGGACGGCTGCAGCTACTGTTGTAGGTGGAAAGTTAAGAAGGTAGGATACATAAGGTTATTTCATTTATATCTTTAAGCAACGATAAACCATTGCTGACGAAAGACGATTTCGAGCACAGTTCTGTATTGTATAATTTGAAGTGCCGTAATTTTTTTTTGGCGATTTTCGTTTAAATTTGATTAAAAAAAAAAAAGTCTTCCGATGATTTTTGAAATTTTACCACGTCTAAGTAGGTCCAATATAAGTATTATTACCAAGTTTCAAGACTTTACATGTATTTATAACCGAATTACAGTAAAAAAACTCCCAAAAATTAAAATTCCTCAAAAGTTCAAAAGTGGCTCAAAAGTTTTGGCGACGAGACCGCGAAAATTAAATCAAAAAGTCAACAATAAAGATGTCTTGTGATTTTTCGATCAAATCATATTTTCTGATAGAAAACATCGTCCGTGTTTTTATAAAAAAATTAAACCGTGAAATTGTACGTTTTCCTACGTTTTTTTTCCACTTCAGTGCTTTTAATTAAAAAATGGCGTCGAAAATCAAAAAATTACATGTTTAAAACACAATTTAGATAACATGAGCTTTCAGAAAAAGCGTTATACGTAAAAATCGGAGCAAGCATACTAGAAAAAAACGAATCCAATGACTAGAACAATGAAAAAGAAAAAAAGAAAGAAATAAACAGCATAGTAAAACCAATAGTTTCTTCGTTAAATACGTTAGCTAGGTACCGCGAAAAATACGGTTGTGGATTATTCACACTGCATTAAATTATTCTTGGCTTCTTCACACCGTCTAGAGCCTTATTGATAGAGGTCTGCAACATTTTTTTGATTAACATAGTTTGTAAGCAATGTAAGTTTTTAAGTGTTTTAAAACAAGACCGCTCAATGTTCAAAAATTACTTTTGACTAATGACTATTACCGGTTACATTAGGTTCTATGTATGTTATATTAAGTTTAAAATAATTACTGACTTCTTCTTCTGGCTGTTTTTTCGGTATTTTACTTGGAATAATAACTATACAAACCGTTGTACAAAAAAGTAATGGTCGGTCGGGAATAAATTAAAACGCTTTTATGGGGAATATATACCTACACCCCGGGTATCTAAACGAATAATCTTTATTTTTTTTGTCGATCAAGTATATTCCCTTGAATGTTATATTTTGAAATATTACGAGTATATTATTCTCAATAGCATAAAAATAAAAACACTAGTTACAATTGTTTTAGATGTTTTATTGTAGGTGTTTGCATTTATTAACACAATATGGACGAGGTCAATTTGCAAAGTCCGACAGTTACATCTATTTCTCAATCAATTTATTATTTTCAAATAATTTTTCGTTTTAATTGAATTTTATTGCAATAAAATATAATAATATATTGTACAATTGATCGTAGAGCGGGAATTAGTTACGTACTCTATAAAATGTACTCTACTTGTCTTTATTGATCATAATACCAACAGTTCGTAAATGAACCACAATAATAATTCAAAATCAATAATAATCATCATTTCCTCAAAACAAAGTCAACAAGATTGGAAAGTTCGTCTTGTGTTTCGCGGTTGTCTTAGTCCATGGTCGAACTTGCCCCCGGGAGATCGGGAGAATTCCCGGTTGGCACTATGCATTTTGTACCTGTCTATTAAGTCCTCCGCACACGAGACGATTGCCACGGTAAACATGATTCGTCGTGCGTGATTCATGGTGTACTTGCAATTGAGGGGACCACAATGACATTGCCGTGCGATTATTATTGATCGACAGTTACGTATTAAAATAGAGAATCTTATAAGGTAAATCAAATTAAATGGATATGCTATAAAATACCCTTTGTCGACACTCGGTACTCGGCGGTCGGCGCTACGGCCCCCTATCCACCTTCACTGCTGTACCGCGAACTCGGCCGCTTATCACCGACAGGCCAGATGCAGCGCAGGATATTGTGGGTTATTAATGTTATTACCTGTTATTGATAATTTTTAAATTTCATATTTTATTTTGTGTCAATCAGTGTCCGTCCGCCATGAGCCTGTGCACAGTATAACACGTACTGGTATTACCGATCCGCAATATTGTCACAGCGATTTGTGACACCGAGCTGTAATGAAGTCGACGTCTTACACAGTTTTACAAGAGCATTTTATACAAGTATGTATTACCCTGTGTAATGTGTACTTTATCAACTTTTATTGATCGCAAATTAAATTAAAATAAAACGTTACTTAAATTAGATTAAGATTAGTGATTGACACATTTGAAACGTCATGCCAGGCATCGGTTCTAGGTGGCTACTTGGCTCTTCACGAGACATCAAGCATTGTTTAGAAATTTAAAAATGTGTATTTTATGTTGTAGTTTACGGGTACCTATATATTTAGTTTTTTTAATAATTTTAATTTATTAGTCAAAGATACTAGTCTTGGAATAACACTTATGTAAACGTGTTCACTCTAGGTGATATCTACCTACTAAATTACACAGCACAATAATAATTGTAATGTAATAATTGCGTATTTCAATTTTCAATTTTAAGGAAAGCTCTGTCAATTTAATTAAATATTTTTATCTTTTAAATAATCAAATACATAATGGATTTGTATATTAAGTACCAATAATAAAAATACTGCTGTTTTATTGCAATTTACTTTCATTTTTTTTTTTTATTGGTTTCACTACCTACAAATAATTTTTCTTTGTAATAAATTATTATACTTTGGATGGCCATATTATTCATTGATTTTCCGAGCCCTTAAAAAATACTAGTCCAGCTCTGTCTTAGTCACACAGGTTTGTAAATAAATAAGTAATTTATTTATATCTAATCCATTGTGTTACATTTTAAAATTTAAGAAAAATCCCACAAGTTAATTACCAATAAGAAAATGGAAAAAAATCTAAAATAATATTAGTTACGATTTTATTTTATTAATTGATTATATCTAAAAATGTTTTGTTTGAGATACAGTTAGGGCCATAACTCATAACCTATTTGATAAATTTATATCAATCTGAAATTTTTAATAATTTGACGAATTTCAAAATAAATTATAGGGTATGCCCGATTCTGTGTCTAACGGTGATGAATCCAAGAAGATGACCGATCAATATGCACAATCCAGTATGTCTATCGTCAACCATAATTGAACGAATTACTCGAAATACTCATCAGCGTCGCAGACAATCAAAAAACCAACAAAAAGGTCCGCAGATTCGTAACTAAAAGCCAAATAGACGTAAGAATAAAATAACTTTAGTAGTTCGTTTGCATCAATCTTACTTTAACAAGTTATTCACGCCAAGTGTATGCGCTCCTAACAGTAGTTGGGAAATGACAAAGTTGAAAGAAATAGTTGCCACACACGTGGATCCAAAAATTGCTGAAAAAACCAACGAGCTACAATAAGAAATCAAAAGACAAATTACTGAAGTCAAAGCTTTTTTCAAAAAAAAAGTCAGTCAGCCGATCACCGACAAGTAAAAGGAAGATTTGAAGAAACTCACCGATTCGGTTATCAAGACGACCAAAGAAGTCGAAGTAAATTAAAATGAGTTATTTGTCGAAATATTCACCATAGGTCCTCACAAATGTCTAATTAAATGTTTCAGACCACTGAGCCATGGAAGGTGCAAAGAAACAATAATCCTAATAATGTAATAATGCTATACACTATGTACCTACTATTATACTTTACTTACTTCTGAGTGGAGTTCAGTTGATAGTTTTGCTTTTGTCAATAATATATATGTCATTTTATAGAAAAATAATTAAATACGATTTATATATTTTCTTTAATAATATTTGCTTCAGTTGTACCGATTTTCTTGGTTTTTCTACGTTTTTCCATATTTTATCCCGGTTTATCACATTTGTTGGAGAAACTCTTGGAAAAATTGAAAAATGACTTCCTTAAATTACCTCCCTACGACAATTTCCTTTCATAAAGAGTGCTACATGTAAAAATCAGAGCAAGTTCTTTGGCAGAAAAGTTTTTAACGGATAAAAATAAAATAAACATCTTTGTAAAACTGTAAACTTCTTCGCTCGACTCAAAATCTAAAATACCACATTAAACTATTTTTTTTTTTTACCACTATGTTCACCTTATATTGAATTTTCTATTTATTTTCAAAGTATTTCTGTTAAGTCTAACAATTTATCTACAGAGTACCACCTTTCAAATAAAAGAACCAAACTTAAAAACCTCACAAAATGAAAATGTCTATAAATAGTTCGAAAATTGCTCAAATGTTTTGGAAGTTTTGTCACATCTAGAAAAAGTAAATTTAAGTTTTCTGAAAACATTTTAAGTCTCTTTGAATATTTTAAAATAAATTACATCAATTAAACAAAATTTAAAATAATAAAATAATTATTTCCGTACTATTTCCCGTTCTTTCTGTTTCGGTTTTGTTCAATTATTAAAAACACTACAAAAAAAAATAAAAACAAAATTCTTGGTCGATAACTAAATTAAAAATACACTAAATCTTAAGCATTTGATACAAATTTAATTTTCTGTATATTTATTATTGTACTATGGTCTAATTAAACATTGAACATTTTTTTTTAGTTTTAATCGGAATTCATTATTAAACATATTATACGAAACGTGTTTAACAATGATTTTTGAAGATTAAAAATCCACTTCATTTGTAATATTTATAGCAGATTTAACGTTTTAAAACACTACGTAGCTCACTATTCATTTTTTTTTTATTTATCATAGTAACTAAATGGTCGTATGAGAAGGAAAAGTCTAAAGTCTTACGGAAATAATTATTTAACGTTGTATATTTTCAGAATATTTAACTGTTTACAATTTTCATTGGCTGCTGAACATTATTATACCCGAGTTTCATTTCACATGCGTGGTTGTATTAAATTGGCAAAATGATTACGAAAACTTGTTCGGCCTTTTTTCTAGTGACACTAAGTATCAAGACGTAAGAAAACTATACGATTTTAAAAATACACTTGCAATAATATAACAGTTAGGTATTCGTATAACAAAAATAACGAAGATTTTCAACATTCCGAAAGACAAATTCGAACATTTTAATCCAAACAAGAAATACGATTCAAAATTTGAGGATACCTAGCAGCCCAACATTCGCTTACACAAGTAAATATTTTTATTTTTTTCCAAATAATTTTACGAAGTTTAGACTGTTTTTTTTTTTTTGTACAATATATTTATTGTATTTGAATAATTTTTAACAGAAATCTTTCTTCAATCGTAAACATCAGGAATGGTTCCTAGTAGTATAGGGTGGCCATTCGTCCCGGATTTCCTGGGACATTACCGGTTTAGGAACCCATGTCCCGGCGTCCCAGACAAAGTTCTCGGGACACCGATTTGTACCGGGTTTGGGACTTTTGCATAGTAATGTCCCGGAAATTAAAATCATTTTTAAATTGGTATTTCTTTTGCTTACTCGGTTATCGATTTAATTTGAACAAATCCTAATCGTAAATTATTTCGATAACGAACGTCGGAATGTACGACAATCACAGTTATAATCGCTTTCTAAATTTAGCCAACTTACTGCCTATAGACCTATAGTCTATACATTATACATTAGTTAACAGTTATTTGTTGACGATACAAGTTGTACGCTAGTGCAAAATTTATCAACAGCTTGGTACGTATTTATAATTTACAGTGTCGTAATTTTATACAGTTCATTTTTTTACGTAGTGACTATGCCGCCTAAAAGACTTTGTCATTTTAACGAAAAGTTGCAAAATGATTTCCCATTTATTAAAAAACTTAAATCTACTGACGATTTCAATGTACAGTNGTTAACAGTTATTTGCTGACGATACAAGTTGTACGCGAGTGCAAAATTTATCAACAGCTTTGTACGTATTTATAATTTACAGTGTCGTAATTTTATACAGTACATTTTTTTATGCAAAATGATTTCCATTTATTAAAAAACCTTAAATTTACAGACGATTTCAATGTACAGTGTACAACTTGCCATGTAACTTTTTCAGTAAGTCATGGTGGACGATCGGACATAAACGATCACCTCAAAACGCAAAAACATAAGTTAGCTGCAATATTAGAGTATTTTCTTTAATGACAACTACTTGGACTGACGTTCGAAATCAAATGGATACTAAAACAATAGAATGTTGTCTGATAACAAAAACATATGGCTTGAGTTGCATTAAATTTTACAATGANGTTAGCCGCCCGTGAAGCTACTTTTGTGTATCATACAGTAATTCACAATCACAGTTTTCGTTCTATGTCTTGTACATCGGAATTGATTCGTCAATGTTTAAACGACAAAAAATTTACGTGTGCAAAAACTAAAACCAGGGAAATAATTATCAATGTTATTTGCCCGTACATAGTTGATAATACTTTAAAAGAAGTTATATACAAATACCTATGTAATTATATACTTACTAGATAATTACCTATTTTTTATGAATTTTGGTGTCCCGAATTTCTAAAAATTAAATCTGGCCACCCTATAGTAGTATGAATATGGTTTCCTTTATTTCTGTTGCTTTCGATTTCGTTTTATGTTGGAATCAGTTTAAAATAATTGTAGAACTCCGGAAAATCGAAATTTTCAACGAATAATTATGTTAGCCCTTTCTAGCCGTAATAATATTCTATGGTAGATTCGACGTTTTCCAGTTACTTTCATGAGGCCTAAAATTATTAAATTATTTAATACATTTTTGAATGTTATTCATTTTTATGTTCAATAATACTATATTATTATGTTGGCCCATCAAAACTACTCGTAAATTTGACTTAAGTCCACATAAATTCTTTGGTATTTGAATCTACAAGGCTGATCTATTCCCTATTATATTTGATTTTAACATGCTGTACTTACAATGAATATAATAATTATCACACATCAAACCATTAACGAGACATATATCACTTTTAAGTTCGTCTTTCGCTAGATTGTGGAAGAAATTCGAAGCATAATTTTTAGGAGGGGACTGGTGTTTGACGTGAATGATGTCTCACGAAGATATTATAATTATACTCATTATAATATCACCTGAGATAGTAAAAATAATCAAATAATTTTTTTTTTTTTATATTAGTCACTGAGATAAGGACTAAAAATATTTATATTTTAATTAAATTTTTATGTTTGGTAAAAAAATAAATATTTATTTCATTATTTTTCTAGAGTTTATTCATTTGAAAATGCTGACGTTTTAGCTTTTTATATTCATTAAATTCGTGATTTTTATCAATTTTATAAAGTTAGCTAAACTTAATTATGAAGCATGCTGTAATCGCATTCATAAACTGATTATAATTCACTATTATTGGCTAATTGAATGTTATACATACGTTATGTATACAGCTGTTAATCTTTTCTTTCCTCTCACCCTCCGTGGAAACTATAGCTGCTTCTGAGAACATCAGCGCAATTATAATACTATGATAGAGATTTTTTTTTTTTTTTTTTATTTAGTTTTAAAACTATTAAATACCATATTTGTATTTATTGCAAAATAATAGTTCCCTACCCAGTATAGGTACCTATCAGTTGCTATATTTGTAAAGAACTAATTTTATCAAAGATAAGAGAAGTTTATAGATATACGAATACTAAATTCGTTTTTTTTTGTTTTTATCTCTGTACACGTATAAGAACACGAATGTAATCCAGTTTCATAAATAAACAAAACAATTAAAAAGGTCGTTGAAGGGGGGAAAATGAAATAAATGAATAATTACGACCGTGCAATTTTGACTATTTTCATTCGCATCTAGACTTTATTAGATTCGAGTTCTCTTTTACTTAAGTGCCTAAATCAAATCAGTGAAAAATGTTGGCAAAAATTGTTTTGGTCATTTTCCTAGCGACAATCACCGTGTCGTTCGCCAAGGTAAGGAAACAATATCCATGATTATTATTTCAAAATATACCCAAAATAATATTATTTGCTTCGATAAATAAATATAAATATATATTTTAATTTTACGCTTTAGAACGATGACAATGTTGTCAACGTAGCTCTCAACTCAGGATCTCATATAATAAACCACATCTTGAATCAAGATTCCGACGAACAGGAAAAATACATTGTGGACCTTAACTCGTATTACAAGAAGTACGATATCGACTCTAAGTTGGAGAATGTTAAAAGTCATTTTAAAACACAGGTACCTTCTTAAATATTTTCGGAAAATTTAACAAGAAATTCATTACAAGTCGTACTTGGTGGTAAAAAAAAAAAAAACGTGTGAAATATAGTAAATTTGTATTGGAGTTTTAATATCAAAATTCGACGAAAATTGTAAATATTACGGCCTTCAAAAACATGTACAACCGAACTTCACTCCTAATTGTTTTCCTTGAGCAATGGTTTATTGTTGCTCACGTAACTTTATTTATTCTACCTTCCCAATTTCCCAGCTACATTAGTGACATACCAGTACATAGTATCATCTCTAATTTCTATGTAATTTTGTATTGTCCACTGAAAAACAAGAAAGTAGGTGATCAATATTTTTGAATATTTTTGAAAATATCATTTGTACCCATGAGGGATGGAAAGCCTTATACTCCACCCTATAAATATGATTAACTACTCGATAGTTACGATGTAACTGTTGGAACTGACTATGACCAAACGCGTGGTTTAGAGTGACTAAACAAAAATATTATTTTCATAGGTGTTGTTGGTATTTATAAAAATAAATTCGTAATATCATATTATCTAATTGGTTAGATATAAATCTAAGGTAAAATTTAAGTCTATAATTTTAGGTATAATCGAGATTATTATAAAAAAAGAAAATTGAGAAATTCGAAAAATCATTTTCTTTTTGTTAATCTCGGCCTTTCAGACCAACCCTCCAACCAATTTTCCACCATCTTTCTTTACCCTCTGTCACTTCTCTCCATAATCTGTTCGGATCTCCTACTCTGATATATATTTAGATTCTAAGTGGAACAATGAATATATTGATTTTACAATGATGTTTATTTAATTTTTTTGTTATACTGTGTACAAAAATTTTACCAGAAATCTTAATCCATGTTTTACATTTATGTAACACCTTTTCTGAAAGGTAATTTTATCTAGTTGATACTTTAAAAAGATCATATTCTGATTTTCTTAGCAATTTTCATAATAATTAGTTAAAACGGAAATATTTACGAAAATAATGCTTTTATTATTTTTAATTTTGTCCTTTATAGATATGCTAAACCTAACCTTTTAAAACATTTGAGGCATATTAAAGCTATTTAGTGACATTTTAATTATGTTTTACGTCATTTTTATTCGATAGGTATATTCTGTGGATAAAATTGATCTGTTTGTTAGATCAAAGAAAAATGCTTGAAAATTTAACAGGAGGTTCATTGTAAGTTTTACGTATTGGTCAACATGACACACGGTCTTCTAATCCTAATCATACCGGTCTACCTAACGATATTTGTCCAATAGGATCTTTCTATAAAAACCTATAAGTGAGCATTATTTTTCTCAGATTGTACACAGCTCACATATCAGTAATCGTTTCATAACTTTTGTCTTAGTATTTGGCCGTCCAAACAAATCCATCAACTCATCATTGTGTTGTTTTCTCCATTCCCTAAGAAAGTATACATTACCTGCCCTTAGTTTTTTCTTCGGCCTTTCTCAGTCATATCTCAGGTTCATATTATATAATTGGAATATATTCTTGGCTGAACTTCCGTTAAACAATTTATGATTATTGCCATGTTGAAATTAATTTATACTTGAACTCATTAGTATATCCGAGAGATTTTTTAACATACCAGGTGATCCATTTAAGTTGATACACTCATTATTTCAGAAAGTATTAACTTTTTTCGGAATTTGTTTTCTAAAATATTTAAGAAACAATTTGATCTACAATGATATATTCATGTTATTTTTTTTCACCATTATTTTTGGGGGTAAAACCACTACCTACTTTTGATTTTCAAATGGTAACTTACATTAAAAAGTCCGTAAATAGATGAAATATTAGTTAGAATAAAGTTGAGTGTTGAAATTTTTGATTTCCGTCAGTCCATTGACGAGATGTTCTACTTTTAATTTTGGGTGGGAGGAAAGTAGTGGAGTATCATTTGTATGGCGGTACGGCACGCGGCGCGTTAATAATGCACCACTACTTTCCTCCCAATCAAACTTATATGTGGAATATCTCATCAATGGCTTTAGAGAAATCAAAAATGTTAACACTTAAATGTATTTTAACTAATACTCCATTAGTTATGGGCTTTTTAATATAGGTTATCAATTGAAAATCAAAATTAGGTAGCGGTTTTAATCCTAAAAATAATAGTGACAAAAATAACACAAATATAAAATTGTAGAACAGCTTATATAGTAAATGTTCAAGAAAACAAATTCCGAAAAAAATTAATACTTTCCGAGATAATGCTGCACCCACTTAAATGGATCACCCGGTACTCATCCGTAATTTTCAATTTGAATATAAAAAACTAGTAGTGGGTTGTCCGCCAAACATTTGATTGAAAAAAAATACATATGAAGTTTGAGAACTATGTGTACCTACCTACCTATCTAAATATTTCTAAAAGAAAATTCTGATAAAAATGTATAGGTACTTTCTGAGATAACGATGGTCTAACGGAAAACAATTAAAAATTATTATAACTTTAACATGGCCATTTGTTTAAATTTGAATTGATATTCAGACACGAACGAGATGAACTAATGAACTAATGCGATAAACCAAGCCTATAAAACTTTGGCGATAAAACAATTTAAAAAAAAAATTGCATAACAATTTATTTTATCACATAAAATTTTTGATGTGCATGGGATTAAAATACAATTTAATGTTCCGGGTTATTATGTATAACGCAGGTTATCCGGGCACGTAGTTTTATCGTGAAATTCACTAATTACAGAAACGATATTCACATATTTATATAATGTAACGTGCACTTAAATGTTTTAAAATCGTAGTATAAAAAAATATACACGTAAAATATTTCAACCCGAATTCATATTATGTAAATTAATAAACAAAAATCCAAACGGGATACCTATTATTAGGTACGCTAAAATGACGTACTCTTATTATTGTTAACTCTTTTCTTGTCACATCGTTCACATTGAATCACAATATTGCGTATCGTTGCAACGCGTTGTTACGGACCTTTGTTTTGACTTCACTAGGATGATGTTCATTAGGGTACAACATTCTATAATTATTTTAATTGAACATCTTATAAACTTTTTTTGATATCACGAATAAGTCGTATAGTATCGGTGCCGTTCCTTGCTAAATCGGCACCCGGTGCTGGTAAAATGTAACTAAAGAAAGAAAAACTAAATGGCCCAACCCGGCTGTTAACCGTTCACTCGTACGTTTATTATGAAAATATTCAATTATAGAACTTAACAATTTTCAAGTGGCGTCCCTGTAGTCATTGCGTCCGGTGCCTGGGCACTTCAAGCACCCCACTATGCGCGGCCCAGCACAGTATTATGGTCTACAGGAAAACGTTCGGTGTGACTATTTACAACAATAAAACGATTTAAACGGTTTAATTGACAATAAACGAAAAAATCACAAGTGATTTTATTATTGTTGTTAAACGCATTGTATGTAATAATACTACCGGCTATTATGGTAACCGGACGCAGATCATTGCTCGAGTGCAGCATTTAATAAAAAGTTTAATAACCAATCATGCATAGTGGTCTACGCAAATTGGCGGCGGTGCTTCGCAGACAATATTGTATTATAAAAAAATGCCTACGATAATTTTAAAAATAATAAAAACCAAAGATTTCAAATCATTTATTGTACATTTTTCAATGCGTCGTCCTAGCTCTTTATTAATTTTTAAATCACCACGATAATGAGAAAAAAAAATGTTTAATTAGTTTTTTACCGGTTTTCAGTCGAAAACTCAAATATTAATTGTGTCCGCAGAATCCGTAGGTCGTCCGTATCCGTACAACACGCGCTTATATAACTCCGACAATTTTCTGACGATTATTATGGAATTTTATTGAAAGGCGTCTTATACCTATATAAACCACGACGTACAAACACATGGGTAATTATTTTTGAACGCAGTGCACATTATCTACACGTAGAACTGATGGGTGAAAATTGAATTTTTCATGCCCCTTTCATGAGGCGTATAATCTTTAAAAATATAATAATAACGGTTAACGTGTGGCATATACTCGTATAGAGATAAATATTTCCCCCGAAAATCAATTACCTACATTAATAATATAATCCTTGCTATATATTTAGTAAACATCCCACTGTGCAAAAATGTGTAATATTTATGTTTTATAAATATTGCAAGCATGGGAGCCCGCAGGGAATTTATCAGGGAGTCGCGGTGTCCTAGTTTCGAATGTCCTTTTATTTTTCACGTGTAACCCTAAACAACACCAATAGACAACAAGGGAATAATGACATCAAACACCGAAAAGTTATACAAATTATCTAATTATTAAAATTATATTTTTAAGTCCGGAGGAGCAGATGCCCTTTCCTGTCCCATCCTCCGAGTGCCCGTGATTTAAATTTTACTTAAACCGCTAAACATTATTGTATTCATTTGACATTATATTCCACGAAAATTAGCTAACTATAATAATATTTTTTTTTTTTTTATAAAAATATAACAAAATAGTAAGCATCAGTTTCATGTTGAAATTATATCAAATATATGTTTCATCTGAACAGACAAAAAAAAAAACACTGAAATTCAGCCCAGGTGGAGTGTTTTTCATCACCTGGGACCGAACCAAGCTCCCTACCTGTCGTAATCTAACACCTTATAGATAATTGATATGTGCGTGTGACACGTACTTGTAAGATGATTTTTTTTGCACATCATCCATACTTCGACATCTATCACGGTATTATTTGAATATCTAAATTGACCACAGTCAATTTAGACATCCAAATACGAGATCGTAAATTTATCGAAAATGATTTAAATAACGTAATTTAGTAATTTAACAATTTCACCGAAAATTACAGATGTTTTGGCTTAGTAAAATTGTTATTGGTATTGTACTATAACCGGATTTCGAGATAAAAAGTACGAGCAATCACAAGTATTTAATAATTGAACTTATTATTTGTATAAAAAATATGAGATTAATCTGTTTGTGAAATGAGATCAAATATTCAAGGCTGTTAAATTTTAATAATAATATTAAATGTTTGCAGCTACCAATGAGTAATAAGATAATATAATCGTAATCGGTAACAAATTTAAAAAAAAAAAAACAAACAATAGGTATTTGGTAAAATCTGTGGTTTGGGTCATTTTTTAGATTTTTATTTTTGGACCCACTGGCCATTTTAGACCCAAGCATATTATTCTTATTATTTACATATTATAAAATATATTGTACCTAGATTTAATAATTTAAAATACTTAAATACATTGTACCTATATATTTACATAATAGGCATGCGTAATCGAAGAGTTCAAATATTATATTTTTTTTGATATTAAATTGTTAGTATAACAACTTATTGAAAATATTATACCATAAGTCCATAAATAATCCAAACGGTTAACTAAACGTGAAATTATCAATGCAAACTCGAATTTTCTATAACAAAGCAGGTATTAAAATACAACGATAATTTTAATTGTCATTATTAAAATATTGTTTAGGTATAATATTATACAATATGTTTTTCTTATTAAGTAGGTACCTACATAGGAATTAGCTTTTGCTTAAATCTAAACTAATTATCTTTATTCTAAATTCCTATATGATAATAAATCGTTGTTTATATTGTAACCGATGTTTTTGTCTCAGTTGATGTAGTTTTAATAGAAACATAAAAAAGAAAAACAATATTAAATTTATTAGATTTGGCTAAATTAAATGTGTGCTGGTAATGATTAATATTGCGTTCGCAATCATAACATATATTTTAAAATGAAAAAAATAAAGATTTTGTTATGTGTTACTGGCTAACGACGTCATGTCGATAGTTCGTTTCAAGGTTTTGATATAAGTGGTGCTATATGGTGATATAAGTGTCATTTTCGTATTTTACCAGTTAAACAAAAAAAAAAGCTGATACATTATAAAGATATCTTATCATTTCTGAAATTTATTTGAAAAAAAAAAATTAGACACATTTATAAATATACGGAAAAAAATGGCTAAAACTAGGCATTGTTGTGCAGACACTGTTGTGTAGACGGGGAATTGTTAATGTCGGATACATAAAGTTATTAAGTTGATACGTATGCGCTAATCTATAAAATTGTTTAATATATATTTTATAGTTCAAAAAAGGACTCCAACATAATAGCGATTTATTCAATAGAGTCAACATCGAAACCGAGAAGAGCCTAAAGAGGTCTATAGACGTGATCAAGAAACAAGATGCCTTGTTGGGAGAGAAATTGAATAAATTCTACGAATTGACTTGCCAAACCAACAGAGTTTCCGAAGAAATCGCTAATTACGTGTCGAATCCGGAAAGAATTCACGGAGAAATTGAAAAACTCAATGTCCTTCTGAGGCCGTATGAACAAAAAGTTATCGACTTCATTAAGTCGGCCGAGGTAAGAATAATAGCAATCCCTACACTGCAGACTAAAATTTTCGTGCACTTATAACATTATATGTTATTTTTTTTTTTTTGATTATATCTTGATGCACGTCAATTATTGTGAATACTTGAAATGTTTAATGTCATATTTTTTTTCGCGTTTCAGGGCAGTATTCTCAAAAAATTGTCCTAGGGAGGCAAGGGACACACATAATAAATGTTCATCTTGTACCAACGACGATACGCATAAAACGCAATAATTGTACAGCATTGAGCTGTATGTTTAAACTTTTATACAAATTAAAAAAATCCCGTACAGACTATTATATAATACTATATATACCTACTTAAAATAAACATTTTTAATTCAATATAATATTTTATCGGTTAATAAAAAAAAAAACACACAATTTAAACGTAACAAAATATCTGTCGTGTTTTTGATACCGTACCTATCTCGGTTCTCTATTATCTCTATTAAGTTAACCGTGAAAAGTTTTGATAAGACCAGAGATTATACACTCTGTTATAATATATTGACCGATTAAGACAATCGTGAAAATCGTTGTCGATGCAAACGGAAAAAATTGATCGGTGCAGTAATATGGAAAACTCTCAAATAGTGTTACAAACTTACTAAAAAATAAAATGCGCAATATTAACAATAATATTGAAAATTATAATAATTCGGAAAAATTCAGTAAACCGGAATAAAAATAATATTTGAATAACACCTGCAACGTGGGTAAAAATAATACGGTATGTTCGAAGATGTTAATTTTCCAATTGTATAGTCAACAAAATAACATTACAAATGAATAATAATTCTATCGCTGGCACTATGTCGAATTTGACCTTAGTTTGGCCTCTCTACACACGATTCGGTTCATCTGTCCGTCTCACACATTTTAACGAGAAATACATTCCTCACATCAAGTACAGTAGCTATTTTTTTAGACTTTTCGTAGTGCACATACATGTATTCGAATTTGGTGTATATACATGATGTAGACGGAAATTCAAAATTTCAATACCAAAATACGTTTCAACTAAAACGTCATATATTGATATGAATTTTTAATAAAAGGCGCTATTCAAAAATTAAAAATAATATTTTCACCCATGAAAGAAGAATAACAATAAATAACGGTAGGTAATGTAACATTTTAGAGTTATTTGTTTGATAAGTAGTTCAAAAAAAAAAAAAAAATGTCCATCAAGTACTTAAATACTTTCCGAGATAATGAGTGTCTTATCGAAGATCGATTATGCTCTAAATATTTAAAAAATTTTTACATTTTTTCTTACATCTGTGAAACCTCGTGGATAGTCTATAATAAATAAAGAGCTGGCAGGTGCACATTTTAATTTTTTGTAATGCGCATTTGGGATTTTGCAGTACACTAAGTGTATCATAGTGGACACGAAAATAGCCACAGATATTAGTGATTGCAAATCTCTAGTTGAGTTTAGGGCGACGGGACTTATTATACATTTTGTAAAGAAATGTATTCACTGCACTTCGGCTGAATGATATTTTGAAAATTTGATTTCTTAATAAGTTATTAAGTCATTAATTAGTCACTAATGGATTAAATACCATTAAAACACCATCGTAATAGGAAAACAAATTAAAATTCTAAAAAAATTATCATTCGATTAATAAACAGGAAAATATTTGTCTATATAATAATTATACCCGATATAACCTCACCGGGAGAGTCGCAATCAGTAAGTATTCAGTAATCAAAAGTATTTGTTTTTGCGAGTACCTATATTATTTTGAACAACGAAAAAATCATTACGAGTATCCAGGTAATTATAATAAAATATTTAGATGAATATTTTCTTTTTATTATTAAAAATCAAAATTAATACAGAATAAATTATAGAAAAAAATATAAATTTAAAAAAAAAAATGAATAAAAATACGGTTGTGGGTTATTTCCACAGCGTTAAATTATTCATGGCTTCTTTAAACCGTCGATGACTTTATTGATAGAGGTCTGAAACAATATTTTGATTATCATAGTTTGTAAGTAAAGTAAGTTTTTAAGTATTTTAAAAGACGACCGCTAAATGCTCAAAAATGACTATTGACTATTATCGGTTATATTATGTTCACAAAAATGTAATGTATCTAACGTATGGGACATTTATGATTCGCACGAGTAGTAGAATGTTGAAAAACAAAACCAAAAATGTCAGGTTTAAAATAACTACTTACTTCGATATCTTTCGTAGCATATGTAATTGAACCGGCCATTTTCTTCGAATCGAATAATTTAATGTCTTTAGTTTCTTTGTGGAATTCTTGTTCTATGTCGTTAAATTTTTCAGCTATTCTCGGATCGATATTTTTACTGATCGTATCCTTCAACGCGGCAATTTTACTTTCCCACTATTATTTACATACAAGAACAATATAGAAAAATAGTATCAAATATTACTTAAATTAAATCGAAATCGAAAAAAAAACTATATTAATAGAATACTATTATTCTAACCTCTGGCTGTTCTTTGATAACGAAGGCCTTCACTTTGTCGTAGGATTTTTGGATGTCTGTAGCAACTATAGGGAGTCCGAGCTTTTGGTTTATGTGGTTGGTAATAGATATACCGGATTGAGCGAATTGATCGACGATTTTTCCGACATTTTCAGCGTCAGTTACGGACGCGGTCACGGTCTACAAAATATTCGTTTAAACATTGAAATCTACAAATTTATACAACGGGATGGCTATAGCGATTACAAAGCAAACAAAAGGACAAACTTTAATATTATGTTCTGTTACAATAGAAATAATACCGATTATTGCAAGTGCAGCAAATCGAAGTTATTAGGTACTCATTAACGATAAGTGGTAGCTAGTTAATGTTATTAAAAACCGTTTAGCCGTCTAACTGTCAAATATTTGAACTTGTTTACGTACACTCCGGTGTTCACTTTTCTTTTTTTACAGTTAAAATAATTGTATTTTATTGAAAACGCTGAGTTATTTTGTGTGTTTTCGCACAAGAAATGCTCAACGCAATAAAGTAGCAATTAGATTTCACAGGGCCCTGCATAATTTGTTTTACCTATACGAATTGACAAGTCTAGCTCATGTAACTAAATTACTCCGTTTTTATATTCCCTTGAAAGACAGTATCCGTGAACTGCAATGGCTGGAGTTTATTTATTACAACTATTACTAATCTCGTTATTTGATATTATAATTATATTATTATTATTCCGAAATGAAATAAATATGTACAACATTGTCATATTAGCCAAATTGTATTGTTTTTATCAAACGCTTAACAAAAATTGAATTTATTTTTGTGATTACATTGTCATTAGCTGTTTTTGTTACTTGGCTATCGAAACCAATCGAATATACACGAATTCTTGTCTTTATATTATAACTCTACGGTTGTACCTTCGTAAAACATTAAATAAATTCCCGTGCTAACGAAACATTTAGGAAAAATATTTAAATTTAATTATTCTGAGCGTGTTTCACGTGGGAAATATTTTAAAGAAAATTGTAGCTGAATTAACTCTATAAACAATTTTTTTTTTATTATAATTTAAAATAATTAATATTTTTCCGAGAATTGCATCATCGACGAAAACACGAAGTGGAGTGGTAAAAATATTTTACGGTGCTACACAGCGCAGTGGACCGATACCTTTATAGGACCGGCACGATGGATTATTTATAAACTATGTTTATTTTTAAAAATGTTCGGCAGAACAAAATGATTACGTTCCGCCAGTTCGACAAAGTTTATAAAAAATACTAATATTTTTTAAAGAAAAACAATTTAGGGTATCAGGATGGTAGAGGTAACAAAATCTGACACGAACTTCAAGTTTAAAATAATGATTCCGCCTACCTATACTTTTGAAAACAAAACAAAATTATGAAATTGTATGCTTAATAGAAAAATATTATTATTATCTTAACGCTTTGATAGCTTTTTGTGGTTTCTGGAGTGCCAGACCTGTGAATTATTTTACAAAATAGAAAATTCTTAGTAAAATAATTAAAAAGATTAATTAATTTATTAAGAAAATTTTGGACATTTTTAGCCGATTATTTTCTTGACAGTAGACCAAATAATCTCCAATCCACTACTATCCTTAACACAAAATTAAGACGGTGAAAAACACAATTTCCAAGTAACTAAGGGTTAATAATATTATTTTAAAATTAAAAATTTTTCAATTTCAGATTAACAAACAAATTAATTCAAAAATATTAAATTACTGCAGCATACCTAATAATATTGTGTATACATTAAAAATCTAACCTGTGCGACGAAGACTACCGCAATACACAAGACAAGTTTTCCGTTCATTTCGATGGCTGTTTTTTCGGTATTTTACTAGGAATAATAACTTTATAAGTAGTTGTACAATAAAGTAATGATCGGTCGAGAATAAATTAAAACGTTATTATAGGGAATATACACCTACACCCAAGGTAACTAAGCGAATAATTTCTATTTTATTTGTTGATTAAATATATTCCCTTGAACTTTATACTTTGAAATTTTATAATTTAGTATCAAATTATTCTTAATAATCAAAAAACAGTAGTATAATAACATTACGGATATTAGATTGTAGATGCATGCGTTTATCAATATAATGTGGACGAGATCAATTTGCAAAGTCCGACAACTATATTTCTCAATCAATAAATCGGATAATTTTGCATTTTTATTACAATTATATTGCAACAGGTGGATAGTAAATTATGCCGTTTTTAATTATATTTAATTATCTAAATCATTCAGTTTGGTCAAAGAATTTTATTCTTCTACAAAAAATAAAAAACGTTGTGAAACGACATAATTTTCACTATTTTCGTCAGACTGTTCTGTGAAAATCTCAGGTCTCTGCAATTATTTTTATCCGAATTAAAACAAAAATAATGTAACCATATGAATGCATTAAAAATACATATGTTTATCACTTTTTCCCCTAATATTTTCTAATTATCATGGAAACCATCAAAAAACACAAATTACACAAATCAAAATTTGAATATATGTAAAATTTAACCAAAGAACGGGGTGAACACGCTTCGTAAATTACCCTGTGTATAGCATAAACACCCAAAATCCGTAAATCTGCGTAAGAAAAAAAAAACCAACATTTTTTCTCAACTAAAACCGTTTAATAGACTTTTAAATCGTATTATGTGTGCTATATTTTCTAAAAGGAAATTTTATCTCCGTGGTGATTTAAGCAGGTCATTTTTAAACTTTTCAAGCGGTTTTCATAATATCCACGAAAAACTGAGATAAAATGTCCGAAAAACGGAAAATGTACGAGATTTAGGTTTTAATAAAAAATAGTATAGTATTTTTTTTTCTGTGTTTAACTTTTCTACCAGAAATTTTGTTCCGATTTAAAATTGTAGCACTTTTCTGGAAGGAAATCTGACTGGGAAGATACTTTGAGGAGGTCAGTTTTCGATTTTAGGAAAATCGAGTTTTCCCACCAATGTGAAAAACCAGGAAAAAAAAGGAAAACCGGGAAAAAAGCAGGAAAAATGGGAATATCGGTACAATATTAAACTAATATTATTTAAGAAAATATATAATGCCTATTTAATTATTTCACCATAATATGAGATATATATTGTTAACAAAGCATCACTATCAACTGAACAGCGCTCAGAATCGTATTTTTATTAGTATTACTTTATCGTTGCTAACAGATATACATTGAATTACCTATACAAATGACTGCACCAGTCTCCATTATCCTAGGACGTTTTTTTTACTATGAAAACTGTAAGGTCTAAAAACTGTAATTAATTATTTTTTGTATTTCGAGTGTAAATTAAATGTTTTTATTTATTTTGTTTAAGCAGTTAACTAAATTGTCTGCTTGTCCATTTGAACCTCTAAATAAAATGAATGTGTCATCAACATACCTATAATATGCTTTTTCTATGGGCTATATATTTTGTTGTTTATAATATAATAATATTTATAATATTCTTAGTTTCATAATTTTGTACCTAAATTTCAGATAAAAAAGCACTTAAAGGTCCACCCATAACTAACCCTTCTTTTTGCGAATATAATTTATTATTATATCGGAATTATTTTTGATTAATAATTACATTTATTAATTGGTTAATTTCTTGTACTTCATTTATATTGAATTTATTACTATGTATAAGTTTATTTTTTAAAAAATTTACTGTTTCGTGTTTAGTAATGGATGTATAAACATTTTTTACATCAAGAGAAATCATTTTGTGACCTAGCTCACTATTAATTTTATTAATTTTCCAACTTTTTTTTTTTTATAGAAGTATTAGTATTCATGTTTAATTTTTCTTTTATAAGACTAAATATTTAACATGGTTATAATATGGAACAGTTTTAAAGTTAATTAATGGACGAATCGGATTATCTTGTTTATGCAATTTTATGAATAGATGTAAGGAGCCTCTATTTCGCAATCAGATTTTAATATTATTTTCGTTTAGACTTTAGGTATAATTTCATTCGAATTAGTTGTCGGTTTATTAATTTGTTTACTGTAAATTATAGTTGGGTCATATGTCAAGTTTTGAATATTATTATTATTTATAAAATCTAAAGTTTTTTTTTTTAATCTCATTAGTGTGAATGATAGCAATACCATTAAATGGAGTTACTGGAACTATTTCTGAATTATTTGTTTTCAATCCAATGTACATCGTATTCGAGAACAAAGTGATATTGCCACGAAAATACTGTAATCATTTTTACTTTTATAATAATATTATAATTGAATACAAATTTATTTCCCGTATTATGCAAAATACTAATTTTAATAATTTAGTTAATATTGCGAATGTTCCTTATTATGTTAAAGATTTGTCCGATTTTAACGATCTCTGCCGAGATAAAAATTATTATTGCATTGGTATGATTTATCTCCTTTTTTAATAATTTGCTGTGTAAATCCGTTCGATTGCTATTTAGTTTTAAGCTATATTATATTTCTCCTCTTTATCTCACATAAGTCTGATAACTGTCTAATCATTCGCGATAACAACATAATAATAGGATTTTGGTTATATGCGCTGATTGTCATCTGATTATTTATTGATTATTTAATATATATATATATATATATGAAATGTTCTCAACTTATCCTTCCGTATGACTTCTCAGATCAATTATGATGAACTAATTTTTCAAAACATGAACGAAATTGAAACAATTATATGCTCTACAGAAAACATAGAATCATCATTCTACAATAATAATGCTTGTAATATTATAGCTATAAATATTTATAGTGTAAGAAAGCACCTTGATGAATTATGTTTAACTTTAGACAAATTTGTCACTTTACTGTACTTACCTAATAAAAATCAAAACTATGGTATCGTGGTATATTTTTATTTTTTTTATTTTATATTACATTACGAGCTGTTGCCCAAGGTATAGTATGTTTGAAAGGTAATGTAGATAAAATAGTGGGAAACTTACAGGAAATACAGACCATAAAAATAATTTAATTAATATTACACGTTATAGTATACATATACCTATACGTTACACCTTCTACAATAGAAAAGGTTAGAAAGGTTCTAATTTGCTAGTCGCATCATTCGGTGGATAGGGTGGTTTCGACCATGATTTGCGTTATGTCGAGAAACATAGCAAGGAGCAAATAACCTAAGTCCGTTTTTCCAGAGTAGTACAAAAGAATAGTTGACTAGCGTCTCGTGAAAGACATTACCCCTGGCATTTACTGTTGTTTAAGGATAGTCCATTATTACTCAGTGGCGGATTGTGCGCAGGTGCGCAAGCGCGCCACATGCCATTTTATCAAAATAATATATATGTGTAATTATTTTTTTTAGAACCTATTCGTTATAAATTGTCCATTATGAATATCCGGACGCTATTAAAAAAAAAAAATACGCTATTGCTCCCAAAGTAAAAACAGTTATGCAATATGCGCACACCAACCGGCGAGAGCAACGCTGCGACAGCACCGCGCGCCTGTATAAAATATGTACGGCTGACGAGTGCGGGACCGAGAAATACAATGCGACTTGGTGCGCAGCCACTACTGCTAACTGATTTTCAAAACAAACGGTTAGCTACGTTTAATTTTGAGGTTTTTCCGTTTGTATTCTGATTTCTGCATCGAACGGTCGATATTATTGCTCAACACGTGTATCAAGTGTATATGTATATGTATATTTTACATTTTTAACCGTCATAGTGAATTCTTTCCTCTTGGAATTAACACGTCATTTTTTCCATTAAAAATTAATTCAACGGGAAATCGATGGCGTACGAGACGCCGACGATTCGGTTACAACGGACGCGTCCCGCGTTTGGCTGGAAACGAGTTTACAGACGAACTGTGCCACTCGCAAGCACACGGGCAAACGTCAATCGAAATCGAGTTGTTAAATATCGTAATTCGCGTCAGCCAATGTCAGTCACTGGTGCAATAACAATAAACAATATTTTCAAAAGTACGTAGCTATAATAAACTGTATCGAAGGAATTTGTTAGGTTTTTTTTTTTCCCTCCCAGGCCAGGCCTACACGAATCACGGAATACTAAATAATATTATTATGGCCAATATGCATCAGATTTCCACTACTTTTAGTACTATTATTTTTTTATGTATCGTAAAAATACCGATTGGACAAATTCTTTTTAAAATTGTGTAATTCAAATTTCAGTATGGTTTTCACAATTATTTTCGTCAAATTACATTGGTCATTACAGAATCGAAAATCTGCGTATAATTGCACTCACATTTAATATAATATAATATCATAACATTTTTGTTGATTCGTCGTGTTGCTTTATCAATTAATAATAATAAATATTATTATGTTTCGATCCTTAGTTCACAAACTTTCCAAAAGATTCGAACAATTCAAACCTACTATTCAGACGGACTGATTTCGGATCTGAACCAAAACCAAATGACAGATCAACATGGATCAACGATGGATCGACGTCCCACCTTCGACGACAAGAACAGAACGCAATTTAGTCTGTGTTCTAGTCTATGGACATGTTTTTCTTAGTAATCTTGCTCTGCTTTTTATGTGTAGCAACTTTTCTGAGAGCTCAAGTTGTCAAGATGGTATTTTAAAAAGTAATTTTTTTGATTTTTGATTCCATGTTTTGAATAAAAGTACTTAAGTAGGAAATAAACGTACAATTTCACTATTTCATTATTTTATAAAAACATGGACGATGGTTTCTAACAGAAAAAATAATTTAATCGAAAATCACAAGATATCTTCTTTATTGCCTTTTTGATTTAATTTCTTACAATATCATTGCCAAAACTTTTGAGCTTTTAAGGAATTTTAATTTTTAGGAGTTTTTTGCTGTAATTAGAATACACGTAGAGGCTTGAAACTTGGTAATAATACTTATATTGAATTTATCTAGACATGGTAAAATTTCCGAAATCATTGGATGATTTTTTTTTTTTTTTTAATTAGCGTTTTAAAATAAAATTTAAATGATAATTGCAAAAAATAAAAAATTACGGCACTTCAAATTATGTATTATCGAACTGCACTCGGAATAGTCTTTTGTCAAACAATGGTTTATCGTTACTTACAGATATAAATAAAATAACCTTATGTATCCAACCTTCCTAACTTCTCACCTACAACAGTGGCCGCTCCCATCCCCAGTACCAGCTCTTTTTTTTTATTGATAATTATATCAATTAAATGGCCGTTAGGGAAGGACAAGTTCAACGGAAATTATAATTAAGCCGTGCAAAATTTAACAATATTAACGTTATACTATTTGCATTCACTACTGTACGTTAGTATACTCGAGTTCTTTTTTACACAAGTGCCTATATTAAATTGATGAAATGTTGTTGAAAGCTTGTTTGGTCGTTTTTCTAATAACCGTGTCACTTGGTGAAACTCTAAGTTTACCGATTTCCGAGGTAAGAAAAATTTAAGTTTCATATATATTTGAAAATATTACTCTACAAATATTTTTACAATAATATTACGTTTTTTTTTTTTTTTTTTTTAATTTAATCAAAAATCCTAAAAATTATTAAACACTCTAAAAAATCTTCTAAAGATCACTGAGGGACTCAAGAAAAGACTGGATTTGATGGAAGTAAATATTTTTTTTTTCCGTAAATGACAATTTTTCGTATTTTATGTATCAATAATCAACATTATGTGACGGGACTGTCCACCAACGCCACTGCCAAATTGTACTATTAATCGAATAACTAAGCTTTTATTTATTTACCAGTTACAGAATAATACATTGGAGTATCCAAGTAAACAGTTAAATAAAACTGAAACAGATATTTCGTTCGTATTCAATTCAAAAGTTTTAAGTACATTATGATATCATTGTTTTAAATTTCTGTCAACTCAGTGAACGAATATTCCATTTTTAAGTTCGTCGTTTATAGTAGATATAATGGAAAATCAGTGGAGCATTGTTTATTCGGGTCTGGTGCTTGGCGTCAAGGTCTGGCGTTTAGATGATGCTCAATTTTCCTCCAGCTAACAAAATGGCACACTTAAAAGTGTTATATCCCGTCAGCGTGTTAATGGAAATAAAATGGTTCAACAACAAATACAACTAAAACTTAAATTATTATATACTAGCACAATTTCTATAGGTAAATTTCTTTTTGAAAATCAAAAATGGGTATTGATTTCATCCCTAAAAATAAGGGTGATTAAAATAGCTATAATATAACAAGGATGCACCAAGTAAACATAATTCCTTTTCTACTGCTGCGCAATCTCTATCAACTGTGATTTCATCTCTACATTTTTCATGGAACTTATCCTATAAAATACTCCTTTTTTGAATTTCTGAAATGAGACTCCATGACTCTAGGTACCGTGTATAAATTTGAAATGAAATACTAATATTGTAGATACATTGCTTGTCGTCATAGTCGTCGCCGCACCGCACCGCAAAATAAAATCAAACTGATTTGGTTATCAAATTTTGCGTGTGGCGCAGTGCGGGCGATTTTATCGCACCGCATATTTTTGCGGTTGTATCATCCGTACTTGTTTTACCGGATTTGTTTTTCTCCGCGCAACACGCAACGCACGCACCGCATCGCCCCGGATTCAGTTAGCACACAGCGTTATACGTTGCATTTTTTTTCGTTGCGCACACATTTTTGTTTGACCTCCTCCCCACAAATAAGACGGAACATATTCTTTAGGTTGTCTGTGTGGTCGGTATGTGATGATAGACAGAGAAAACTAGCGTTAATATAAAAAGGCCATTCAAGTGCCTGATGTATGAGAATGAGATACAATAGATGATGTCTAAAGTAATTATTTATTAGAGAATCCCACGATTGTAATTGTACAACATGTTTCTTTTATTATATATATTTAACAGTCACGACTGAATGCCGGATTTACAAACCCATACAACAATCCGGTGGAAAAACCTTATTCCATTAATCCCTCAGACATGAATTACGGGTCGGTGTTCGAAGCTATTAATTGGTTAAATAATTACGACGAAATTAATGGGACCTTGGAATACTATACAGAATATATGAAATCTATGTACGTCACTCACAATAATATTGAAGTATTTTTGTTAATTCATTGTGATATTTATCAATTGTTAATACTTGAATATAACACTATTATGTTTTTGCGTTTCAGTCCATTAAACTAAAGTTCTCGAACACGTGCCCAAGAAATGCCCAGGAACCAAATAAACAAATTTTATTTAGAACATTCGACGATACGCACAAAACACAATCCAATATTATAAGTTTAATATTTAACTATAATATGTTTCAAACGATTAAAATTAGGAAAAATAATGTCATACGGCTTCTATAGTATATACGATACATACTTAAAATGAAAAATGTAATAGAATATATTTTGCCGATTAATAACAAACAAAAAAAAGACGGTACGCACTATCCAAACGTAACAAAATGTCCGTCGAAATAATGCCATTATAATATTATAATGTCCTGCATCTACCTCGATATTATTCTCTACCTATACAATTATCCGTAAACAGTAAACGGGCTGTCCCACGGAGATATACCCCTTGAATATCTAGAAAATACAAGTGATCATAAATAAACACATAATTCTATAGTTTGTTATGATTAATTTTATATTCAACAACATCATCAGTGAAATAACCTATGGGTTAGTATAAGTATAATAGGCGCATAATATTATATCCAAAACAGTAAATTGATTATTCAAACAATTCAAATTGGTGGTAATAAAATAATAAAGTAAAAACAAAATTATTAAAATGGTTAATACTCGTAAATAAATATATAAATAAAAAATGAATGAATGCGTCGCCTGGAGTATTATGATAAGTGTACAAGTTTACAAATGAGAACATAAATTAAAAATTCCACAAGATACAACTTAAATGTAATGAAAAATCGAAGTAATCGAAAATATCGGCTTTTACCACGCTTATATATTCCAAAAATCAGAATTTGAATACAGGCAAAATTTAACCAAAAAAAAAAAATAGGATTAGTTCACTTAATGAATCACATTATATATTAACAATATAATACTTATCGGCTATCAAGAATATTTAACGTAATATATTATATTATTGCATCGTTCGCACCACGTTATGTTTGCACCTCAATCGGTTTTTGAATTTTGAGTTCAAAAAGTTTATAATAAACCACGATAAGTGCACACTGCGCAGATATAATAATAATAAATATTTAGACGAATATTTGTATTTTTTTTTTTATAAATTAAAAAAAACCAAGTACACAAAATAATTCTATAACAATGGTATATAACTGATAAAACTAAAAATAAATACGCTATAGGTCTGTGGGTTGTTCCGCTGTATGCGAGAAAATAATCACGGCTTCTTCACGCCGTCGAGGGCCTTGTTGATGGCGGTCTGAAACATATTGATTCAATTGTTTATTTTGTTAGGTAAGTTCCTAATTTTTAAAACGTGAACATTTATTTCTCCAATATGACGGGCTTAAAAGCATACATTTGTTCACAAATATTTACCAAGGCAATTTAATATCGTTTTATCGAGTAATATTAGTTGTAGGCAATCATTCAGTGGCGTATTTCGTATTTTTCATAGAGGGAAGGTACGGGAAGATATTGAAGTAAACAGTTTGGTCATATTGTATAAAGTTTACAACTAGCCGATTTGAAATAGTCGGGATAAAGGCGAAGGAGAAGAAGAAGAAGAAGAGTAAGTAATGTATGATTCAATATGTTCTAAAATTATCATTGGAATCAAACAGCTAGTTATAAATAGGTAAGCAATTATAAAAAAATGTATTTACTATTTAGGTTAGGTTCATATTATAGCGGTTACGTTTTGTACAAAAGAATCGGATTTTTTTATTTTTCGGACTAAAGGCAAAATAAATTCGAATTTAAAACTTTATTTAATAATATGTCAGTAGCCATTTAAATACAATACACTATAAAAAAAATAATTGTGAAAAAGGCATGGGTAATATATTTCCTTAACAAGTCCTGTAAATATGCTACAGCAATCGTTATATTATACAATAACTTTACTCACTTCGACATCTTTCGTAGTAAATAGAATTGAATCGGTAATTTTCTTCAAATCGAATAATTTAGAGTCTGTAGTTTGTTTCTTGATTTCTTTTTCTATCTCGTTGATTTTCGCAATTATTCTTGGATCGACATTTTTACCTATCACATCCTTTAACGTGACAAGGTCACTTTCCCACTGTACACATACAAGAACAGTATAGACAAATAATATCAAATATTAATTAAATTGAATCGATATCAACGAAAAAAAATCATATGACTATCGTAATAAAATATAATTATTCTAACCTCTGCCTGTCCTCTGGTAACGAAGGACTTCATTTTGTCGTAGGATTTCTGGGTGTCTGTGGTATTTACGGGTAGTCCTAGCATTTGGGTTATGTGGTTGACAATAGAAATACCGGATTGCCCGAACTGATCGCCGATTTTCCTGACTTCTTCGCCATCTATTACGGATGCGGTAACGGCCTATAAAATATGAATTCAATAATCCGTTGAAATATTGAAATTTGCACTCTAGTGTAGTAGTATTGTCTTAAAATGTTAAATATCTCACGCAAATAATTCATTTTATGAAAATATTTGAATTATACCGTAAAGTGGACAATTTTTCCAAAAATCGAATATCGTTGACAAAATTAGTTAAATTAAATTCAAATTCCTTTTTTAAATAATCGAATAAATAATTTTTAAAAAAAGTATTCAAATACCTGGTCTGAATATTTTATTTTTCACATTTTTATTCATTAAAAAATACTTTTTTTGAACTCTAAAAATAATTTAAAATTTTTTACGAAACAAATTTTTATATTAAGATTATTATGAACCATGAACAATGGATTTTTTCTCTTTGAGTGAAACATGATTGATCTAATATTCCGTGATTATTGTTTGATTCTTTTTAAAAAATCTAATATAATTCGCGTTGACAACTTCTCGTGCTGCACCAACCGACGGGCAACAATAAGTAAACTATATGGCCCTATCGCATCATTCGCATGTGTTTTCGTTATTAATTATTATGTACATTGTGTTAAGATTAAACGTTAGTTTCCATGCATTCCAAAACTGACAAAAATCAACGGGGATAAGTGTATTCTAAAAGTATTCAAATACTTTAGTATTCATTTCTTTGAATACGTATTCCGAATACAAAATAAAAGTATTCTTTACAGAACTGCCCTTAATAAAAATTAACTAAGACGCTGAAAAAGAACTCAAAATGTTTAGCCAATTAAACGCGGCGGTTATTCGAAAATATCATTAACATTCGTCAACATTTAAATACTATAATAATAAATTAATACGAAAATTAAATATCAGAGTTTACCTGTGCGACGAAGACGACGGCAAAACAAAATACGAGATTTCCGTTCATAGCGATGGCCGTTTCTTCGGTATTTCACTTGGTCGAATAACTGCGGGTTTATTAACAGTTGTACAAGCAGTAGTACGATACTAACAAGTTGTACGATCGATAATGAATTAAAACGCTTTTATAGGAAACACACCTACATCCGGGATGATATTTATTTTGTTTGCCGTTCGATAATTTTATTATACACTCGGACATTATATTTTGTAATGTAACTATTCAATCTTATGATATACATTACGAATTTAAATTTAAAAAAATACTAATTACCGCTATACGCACGGTTCATTGAAAGTTGGCGTTTATTAACACAACAGTGCGAACGAGGTCAATTCTTAAAGTCCGATACGAATCGATTTTGCAATCAATTTATTGCTTTTCGATAATTTCGCGAGGTTTATTGAATTTTTTTGTAGTTGTACTAAATAGTACTTTACGTATCGTAGGTTCGAAATCCGAATTCTTCCGGGTGGATTTCGCACATTTTCAGTTGAACACATTTTGCAATTTGTTAAAGTGTTAAATCGCCACTATATCCGGTACATAAAACAGTATGTATCGAAATTGTACTTGCACTGGGTACTTTAATAATTAGAACGTATATTTTTAAATGATATTTGAAGTCGTCTCATCTATGATAGTCGGCGACAATTTTTAAGTATTATCGTTCTCCGAATGGATATTACATAAATGATCATGGCGATTTACAACGGACGATTTAACTAAAATTAATAATTGTAAAATAAACGCCACTGTTTTCTTTCGCAATTATGCAATTCAAAACAATTATTATCATAGTTTTATATCCTTGTTTTTGTTTTTTTTTGTGTTTCAATTGATCTCTTGATATAAAAATCGACAAAAGAAAATAATCCATAAAGCACACACTATAACAGCATATACTTTTAGGGTAATGTCTTAAGAACAGCCTTACACGTAAAACACGTCCTGTAGTATACGAGTATAACGACATTTTTGAAATAATAATAATTTATCAATTTGAAAATACGTCTTAAAAAAAAAATAGTACGGACAAATATGGACAATATTAAAGAAAACAAAGTAGTTTTAGATTTTTATACTCGAAAAAATATCAAATAATATACTACAATATGGAGTTTTATAATATACAAGGATTTGTTTTAGTTTTTTTCTAATAATGCATTTATTTGTTATGCGCACACTGTTATTATCGTGTCTAACGTTTTTTTTTATTTGATTTGGATAATAGTTCTGACATTCCAGAGTAACTTTATATGAATTTTCCCCTACCCCTACTATAAATTATAATATTACCGAACACAATATTATATCAATCGATTTGGTGATAAATATTAATGATAATAATACAATAATAAATGCAAAAAAATGCATTCTAACATTTTTCAAATCTCGGTATTTACTATAATTACCCATTTTTCTAAAAGATATTTTAAATAGCTAATATGAAGTAAACTCGGAAATATCGCCATATAACGTTATATGAACTCAAGACATTATTGTTCTCGGAAATTATATCAAAATTGTCTTATTAGG
>CABPRJ010000537.1:185704-212273 GCA_902439185.1 Cinara cedri | reverse complement strand
GGTACATACCAATGATTGAGCCATGATGGATAGAAATAAAAGAAGAGGCTCGAGAGCTGTATGTAGTACACGGTTTTTAAATAATTTGAAACTGCGTGAAGTTTGCGAATTAATAAATATGAAAAAAACCGTGAATGAGCAAGAATAGTGAAAACGATCGCTTTTATAGTGCCGTGGAGGTTAACAAGAACGACGTTACCATCACGGTTGACAATATTTATTTAAAACGTCGTCAAGTGTTAAATGTTCGGTCTTAAAATACAATTGGAATATTAAATTTAATACTTATACAGTTATGCGATTTTAGGAGACAATAATAAAAATAATAATAATAATTTTTTTTCATGGATGCGGCAGAATCAGTTTAGGAAAGCTATTTCAGTAAAAATTTATTTAATGTTATTAAAAAAAAATGAATAGAGAAGCAAAATTTGTAAATAGTTCTTTAGACACTACTTTTGATATTTCTCGAAAAGAACAAGTTTCTTTATTATTCCGGTAAGTTAATAAAAATACCTATACTGTGTATGAACGTTTAGTGTCCGTTAAAGAAACTCTATTATGTACAAGTGGTCTACATTTTTTTGGTTTTTTTGAAACAATATTTGAAGAAATGTCTATAATTGAAAATGTTTTTAATTTGGTCAATCATATGACGGTGCTGCTTCTATGAGAGGCGAATATAATGGTCTTCAGAGTTACTGTTGAAGAACAAAGTCCATGTTCAATGTATATTTTGTGTTTTGCCCACCGCTTTTCCTTAGTAATTATAGTCGCAAGTTGTTTAGAAGCTCGTGATTTATATGGAAACTAGGAAACAAATAATTATTGATCAGTATTTTCAAACAACCAATGATATTATTTCTAATTACTCCTATAATTATATAATTAATTTAATTCTATAATCCAATTCTAATCCTATAATTAATACTCAAATACTCTACTGAATTTCCGAAATTGCGGAATTGCCTTAAGGAGAAATAGGCAAACAAACGAACACGACGACGTCTAATTTACTAGAATATTATTCTTATATTAACAACGACAGATAGCGCCACACAAATCGACTTTACGAAAATAATTCCAATGAACATCTGTTTGAACTATGTATATTTAGGTAGAAAATAATATTCTTTGCAATTACTTGTTAAAATTAAACTATATGAAGGATAACGACGTAGCGTAGTACTTGTAGTCTATATTTTGAAAATTGTTTAGGAAAGCTATTTTTCTCATCGACTACACGGACTTCAATATTTTTTAATCAGCACATCTAATATTTTAACTTCAAATTATTTAACTGAAATTTTTTTACCGAAAGGATCTCAAATATGATTCTGGTCTCAATGCAGTCACAGCGCCATTGAGGCATCGAATGGTACAATATTATTTATCATAGTTGAAATCTTGACTACTAACCTTTTTCCCATACAGTAAAACGTTATACAATATATTTAGGTTCCGACTATTCGATATTACGATTTAATTAGCTGCCGAGAAATGTACATAAATTTATTGACAGAGAAAAATATGTGAAAAAGCTGTCGATAAATTGACTCTAAAAGAATCACTGTTAAAATAATTATAACTAAGTTCTTAAATATTTTGTTAAAACAAAATCAAATCATTCATTCTTATAATTTGTATACCTGTGATGCGTTTTTAAAAACTGGTGAATAAATTTACGATTATAATATCATTAATTATATTTATTCTTTGGTCCCGGGAAAGAAGGATTTTAGTTAATTTTGTAAAGTTTTCAATATAAGCAAATTGCATTTTGACAGTGCATACACTTATGCAGTTAAAAGCTAAAAATATCGAGGGAAAATTACATAATACAAAATTATTTTTAAAAAATGCAAAGAATTGATTTAGACTGTTCTCTACTGGTTATTAAAGATTTATTCTCGTGAGATCCTTTGAAAAAAAAAAAACAGTAGACTCCTCGATACCGTGCTCTTATTTATAGGTATCGTATATTGTACAGTTTTTATTTGAGCTGAAAAAAAGTTTGTTGACAGGCTCTGAAATTCGAAAGCACGTATATAGTTTTCCGGCCACGACGTGCATGCAAATCGTTTAATCGCCGCATATAATATTATTCGTATACCTTTGTGTGTGGTTTTTAAGTATAAAAGTCTTGTCAGTCGTTATATGTTAAATGATATACTTCTCATGTGGGTGGACCACTGTTGTAGGTGAGAAGTTGGAAAGATAATAAGGGGGAAATTTAAACCATTGCTAACGAAAAAATGATTCTGAGCAGAGTCCAGTTGATAGTGTTGTTTTGTGAACAATATAATATACATAATATTATATGGTAAAAAAATTACATAGACATTTTATATTTCTTTTAATAATATTTGTTTAATGGTGTATCTATTTTCCCGTATTTCCTATACGTTTTTCTCGAGGTTTTCCCTTATTTATCCCCGGTTTTTCCCATTTATTGGGAAAATTCCTGAGAAAATCGAAAAATGATTTTTCTAAAGTACTTCCCCAGTCCAATTTCCTCTTTGCCAGAATTGACATCTACAATAACCTAATCCGACCATTAGGTACATCGCTTCAACGTAAAGTTACATACTGTCAATTTGAATTTTGTTGTTTTACAAGTATAAGTTTCAAAGTTCAAATTCGACAATTTTTTCCATTTATTTAGTTTATCATCAACCGTTTGAATTTTCATGTACTTAAATTATTATTATTTTAAAATTGTGATTCGTCCCATTTTTCGGTATATAATGCTGTTTTACTACCGCGATATCCGGGAATTCTATAATTGTCTATTCGTTAATTATGTATCTAACAAATACATTCCACAGTATCGTCACTATTCGTTTGTATAAATATCAACTCAGAAAATTACAAACAATTTTCGAATACAGAACGGAATGTGTGAAAGCTGAGACTTTCTTCTGAGGAAAATGATTTCACAAATGCATCAATCATGCTAAATTTGCTACTTTGAAGCCCACCCTTGTATTTGATAGGATTGGAGTGAGATTTTAGTAGAAAGGTTGTTTACTGACAAAAGAAAGCAAGCATCATAGTAAAACGAATACGTTCCTCATTTTGATGAGAAACTAAAACTAACAATCGTGTCAGTTTGTCATGGTGAATAATAAGTGACATCATAACATACAGGAAACGTGATATCCAAGTTGCAGTATAATATAGAAAGTCTTTGGTGAGATGACTGCTAGTGTTGTTCGTATCGTGATTTTATCACGAATTCATGATTTCATACGATCATTCCTAATCGATTTATCTTATTCGTATGACTATTATAATAGGGCTAAGGAGACTCTAACCCCCCTCCTCATCATTATAATTAGCCTTGTTAAATAAAAAATTCAAACTACTCATCATTGAAAACGTATCTATATACATTAGATAGTTGAAACGTAATATGTGTTTACAATATAATTCGATCTATGTTGGTTTTTACATTTTATACAAATCTACAATTTTTGATTATTGAACAACCTTACACGTTCAAAATAAGAGAAATGTCGCTGTCTCCTTTGTACGTCGAATTTTGGATTACCCCGCGATGAAAACACAAAACTAATATCGTGGTTATTTAGTTTGGTCGTCACAAACGAAAAAGTGTGCTTTTTAAAAGACAACAACGACTATTTCTTGCGTTAGGGATAAAGCGAACCCGAGAAATACCGGATGATCCGGCCAGTTACTAATAAAATAATAAATAATCGTTGCGCATTTACCTCTCCGGTTCCTCGCTAACCCGCCCCCGCCGGGAACGCGCGGAAATTCCGCGATATATAATATAATATTATTATTATCACGTTAAGAAGAAGAAGAAGATAAAAAAAAAAAAAAAATAATAATAATAATAGAATAAAAAAATAAAAGTCTCGGCGGCGGTTAATACGCGCGCGGAATACGGGCGTCTGCTGCGGGAGTTTGATTAAACGATGTGTCGCCGTCGCCGTCGCATAGGTGGGGCGATAAAATGCGCAATATATTATTCTAATATACGGCCGCCGTGCGGGCCGGCGCGCGAATACGTACGCGGTATTATAATGCGCGCGCGGTATTGCACAAAGTTCGGTCTCGCGAATATGCACGGCGCGGCGCACATACGGCGTGGTAATATATAAAATATATACGCGAACGCGCGCGCGTGCGCGCACACACACGCGCACTCCCGCGTAATGTGTCCCGGAGTTATTTGCAAACATTCTGGAGATTCTTCGGACCGAGACGATTTTAATATATCACCTTTGGGCGGTAATAAGGAATTATACACATACGCGTATACGACTCGCGCGGGTTCTCCACACAATATATTTACGTATATCCGCGGAGAATATTGCCGTCACCCCCCCCGCCCCGCCCCGCCCCTACCGTTCGTCTTTCGTCGCCGTCGCGATGCGCGCGCGGAGAGAGAGAGAGTGTGTGTGTGTGTGTGTGCGTGCGTCTCTATCTCTCTGCAATATGTAAAATAAGGTGTTTTCATTTTTTACGTACGACCCAGGGACCCGCACGGCCGACGCACGCGAGCCTTCCCGCGATAGGTGGGAGGGTACGGGAAAAAGCCACCGTCGTTCGCGCTCGCCGAATGATCGGTGATAACGGAAAAAAAAAAAAAAACTTTAGTCGGGAACATCGGTCGGTCCGTAAACACATCAGCAGACATCGAATTTATAGGTTCTTAAAATCCGCAGAAAAAAAAAAAAAGAACACTCGAAAACGTTAAAAAGCCTTAAAAAAAAAAAATTCAAGAAAAAAAAGTGCAGAGACTTTTAAATCCATCTATTATTTTTGCTTTTTAATTATTTTTAAGTGCTTTTTTCAAGACTTTTTCGACGTTTTCAAACACAAAGAATATATATAGAGGATATAGACCCGGTATCTACTCATCAGTAATACAACTAATAACTTATAACCGTGTTAAACCCGTGGATAGTTGTCGATAGTAATAATTTGAATATTAAATCGTACACAAAACTCCATAATAGTCGGCACTCGAGCGGTCAAATTCAATTAAAGTGACAAAAACAAGACATTATTGTTATTGAAATATAAGGTGATCCATTTAAGTGGGAAAACTCATTGTCCGGGAAAGTGTTAACTTTTTTCATACAGATTCGTTTTTACTGTTCGATGAACAAGCAGCTAAAATGTTCAATTACGATTGGTTTCGCGAACCTTGTTTCTAGGGTTGAAACAATTATCTGATTTCGGTTTTTTAAACGGCGACCTATAAATGATAATTCAACGAAAAGACAGTTGTTTAAAATACGTTTTAATATTGACATTTTTCATTGTCGTGTCGACCCGTCGACGAGATATTTCAATTTTAAGCACGGATAGGGCGGAGCATTATCAAAACGCCCACGCGTCATGGTACCGCACAAATGATACCCCGCTACTCGACACTACCGAGACTCTAAAATCGAACATCTCGTCGACGGGTTTACCGAAATCTGAAATATTCCGCGTTAAAATACGCATTTCAAACTAACGAACCGTCTGTTCGTGGAACACACGTAATGCGGATCGCCTTGACGCGGATATTCCATTAACGAGCGCACGATAACGACGGTGATAATAATGTGCGGACATGAATTTCGCTGATTGAAACGGACGTATTATTGTCGCGAAAATACTGCACGCAAAAATAACGTGCACGGCGAAAACGTCCTTCGTCGGCCGGCGTGATTGTTTTTGCGGATATCGCGCACGCGAGTGGAACGGAGGGCCCGTTCGATTTACCGAAACGTCGTTCATTTTCTCCTCTAAAACAACGTTCGCATCTCGAAACCCGCGGATTTCCCGCCCCGGTGATTCGCCCGTCGGAATTCGCGACGGCCTGTCAAACCGTTGAGCGATTGACCGATACTGGCCGGTTTCGGACGAAACCGCTGGCCGCACGGAAAACCGAAACTCCGAACGGACGTGCACCGGAATACGGCCTCGTTACGCGCCCCGTCTTCTCGACTCTCCCCGCCGCACGACGCGGTATTTACGGTGGCGCGCCCGCCGGCAGCATCAGCTATTTCGAACGCGCTCCGCATACACGGAATAAATGCGGTCCGGGAACGACGGCGTACAGCGGTTTTGTTACAACGCCGTCGAAAGCTCCCGGCGAGCGAGGGGTTGGTCGCGATCCGGCGAGGGATCGATCCGACCAATGGACGGCGACAAAATGGAGAACGTTACAGTGTAACGTTTGATGGGAAGGCCGCGCGCGGCCCGTACAAGCGCCGCGCGGCGACGTAAACACGGCGCCGATTGTAACGTGCAGTCAGATACAATACACGAAACGCGCGGCCCGCACCGAGGAGTGTGCGTACGATTATCGCGGTGCTCGGCGGACGGCGGCGCAGTGTCCCGTGTTTTAAGGTCGGGCCCACGTTCTTTTGAACGTCCAGCATGTGCGGCCGCCGCTCCGTTTCGGGCCGACGTCCGGTCGCCGGACCGAATGAATCGGAACCCTACGCTGACCATAATTTCGGACATAAAACGGGCCGCGTTTGGTTATTGGGACCTTTAGAAATGTATTTGGCACGACTGCGTTTTTTAGGACTTCGGCGCCACTGGGCCACTGGGCCGAAACTTAAACGCATTCCATTGGTTTTATACTTTTAGTTCCAGGGGCGAACGACTCGAGTCAGAGAACTTTTTGAGAGTATACGCAGTATACTCTTTTTTTAACGAAACGTTAAGTGTATATATGGCGTACGTGTAGTGTACCCTATATGAGAACACCGTTGTATAAATACGCCTATACAATTTAGACCCGAAAAAAAATAATTAAGTTAATAATTTAACAATTGTTAAAAAAAATAATAATAATAATAACTATGTGCGTGTTAGATACCGAGTGCATATGGCGCGAGAAAGTTTAATGACGTAATATAATAAATTATCGATGTGAATTTTTTTCTTTTGGAAACGTTTTTTTCGGTTAGTAAAAATGCTATGAAACTTTCGCGACAAAATATCAAAATAGCCAGGAAGTAACGTCATTGTCTTCAGACGGTCATACGAAGTATATTTAATTATATGAAAAGTTTTTTCGGTGTGCCTACGTAGAAAACCACAGAATTATATATTTTTTTTTCAGAGACGAATAAATGCGAATTTATTATTCTCGGGTTATTGTTTTTATGGCGTGAATAATATAAGAGAATCTCCAGAGTCGTTGACGGTGCTAACTGATGTATATAAGTGATTTTTAATATAATACGATCACGCGAAACCGTTTGAATCGTATAATGGTATCAGAAGTTAAAGTTCCGACCGGAGCCGGGGCTTTTCAAGAGTTTCTTGTTATTCCAGCCGGATATCGATGAGCATGAATGCTGAACAGTTTTTGTATTAATAATTATTAATTACAAACGTAAGGAATTAATGATTATTATTGAAATGTCAATTAAATGTGCAAAATATATAACACAATATAAAATGTAAAGTTACTTAGCGGAGCGAGGAATGTTTTACAATGATGTTTATTTTTCTCTTCTGTGGACAACTTTTCTACCAGCAATTTTAGTTCAATTTTCAATTATAGCACTTTCTCTGAAAATAAACCTGACTGGCGTGGTATTTCTTTGATTTTCCCAGTAAAACTTCCACATAACGGTCACCGAAGGAACCGGAAATAATAACCGCTATTTAGAGGTGACCGTCCTTCAGAAGTTTCCAATAGAGGCGTAACACTTGACGGGATCAAAAAATAAAAAAAGACCTATACACAGTGGTGACCGTCTTTTAGAAGTGACCGTTAACGGAAGTTTTACTGTATATTGTTGACAAAGTAGCACCATCAACCGAACTCCGCTCAGAATCGTTTTATCGTTTAGCAACGGTTAATCGTTGCTTACGGATATACGTAAAATTAACTATAACAGTGGCTGCACCCGTCCCCATTATCCTAGGACAGCTTTTTTTCCTAGCTTTTTTTTTTTTTTTTTTTTTTAATGCGAAACATTCGCCCGGGCGTCCCGCACTAAAACAATAATATAATATACAAGCATTGCCGTTATATTATATCGTACTGCCCGTCGTGCGCGCGCGCGTTCATTTGAAGTCACTCCCGCGCCAGACATTTTTCCATTGTTGACTTTTGACGGCGGCGGACGTATTATTCGCGGAGGAAATAACAGTCAAAAGGTTAGGTCGCCTTCGATATTGTACGCGGCGATGTTCGGGAGATGGGCTAAACGTATTCCAGTCGTGTGCCAGACCGTAATATAATTTTTGTATTGTGTGCGCGTGCGCGCGTATTTATTATTATTATTGTTCTCGCGGTCATTGTTAAACGGGCCCGTGTTTACTATATATAATAATAATAATAATAATAATAATAATTTAAACGAACCGTGCGCCACTTGGCGTATACATCAAAAACAGAGTCTCCGTTTGCCATATTTTCGCAACAAGATACTTCAATACACTTCCGTTATATATCTGTTATGGCAACGCGCGCGTACACCTCTGATGATAATGATAATTGCGCGGTAGTAGTACCTGTGCCTACGTTGGATTTTTATATTTTATTTTCTCGATTCGATTGCCTTGTATAACAATAATAATAAATGACGCATAGTATAACCCATGCGCGATGTACACCGACCGCGTTTTTCTCTCATTTCCACGCTATGATGTGGCGCATTGATGATGTTTTCGTGACTGGCCTTTAAATAATTGTTGTTCTCGCCACGCGTGTTTCATATGTCGCACGCATAATGTTATTATAATACTATTATTATACGGTAAATACAGAAAAAATATTAATTTTGTTCGAAAATTTCACGTTTACCCGTTACTATGTGTACATAGTTCAAGATAAGGTCTCTTCGACGGTGGTAGAAAAACTAGACGTGAAAAACGCGTAAAAATGCCTTTTTAAACTATATTATAACTATTTCGAAACGCTGCAGAGTTAATCATTGAAACCCCATGTTATTATACGCTACGTTTTTCAAATTGTTCACCAGAAAAATATTTAAACAGGTTAAGCGGAGTCGCCACTTATGGCCAGTGTCTGTGCTACGGCCACTCACTTTTTATTTTATACGCAAATAATATAATTTTCTAATTCGATAAGCTATATTCGATATGGTTAGGTATTGAAATATTCATCTACATTACACAATTTGCCGAGTGATATCAATTATGACAACAATAGTGTAGAATGACCTCAGAACGGGAAAATGCAATTTAAAATATTAATATTCATTTTTCGTGTGATAATTTTCTTAAGATTTCGAATTTTTTTCAATAATTGTACCACAATAAATTTAATATTAATAGAAAAAAATTCTTACCTAGATGATGCAAGAGTGTATTCAAGGTTCCCCCGGCAATATCGTCCACTCGTCTCGTCTTGCATAGGTATTTTATATATAAGTCGAAGGGAACTTTTTTCGTCTGTATTTCGTGCCAACTTATTTTTGAACAAATTTCATTAATATATTTCATATACGCAACACATAATTCTAATAACCAGTGAAGGTGTATTTAAATCCGAATTTTGGGGTTGGGTTTTAAATTTACAAATTGCATGACCTGAACAAAATAAATAGTACATTTTAAGAACCTTCGCAACAATTTCGGATGAGGTTTTCTCCAGCTCCTCTCTCCACAGTTGGTACGCCACTGATAACGACATATTAACATATTTTCAATTTTTTCGTTGAATTCGCCTATTTACGTAACTCCCCTAAAATGGGCGACGTTCACTTAAAACATGCGTATTCTACGCGATTTTTATTCGTAATTTCTATAAATTCTGAATTTTATGAAACTCGAAAGCTCGTAATTTACGTATGTAGGTACACGCGATATTTGTAGAATTTTCGCCATCATATGCAAAAATATAATGTTCGTGGTTTTCAATCCACGAACAGGTCTCGTATAAGAAAATTCGAACATCCATTGTTTCTATATATACGATAGAATTTCAGCAGTGAGCAGAAGTTTTAATTATAATTGGAAGTATGTTTTGTTAACTTTTCTGGTTAAAACTTTCAGACGGCACGGTGGCGGTTGAGTTTATAAAATGTTTATGGAGTTTCTGATCAACAGAACTTTATTCAATTGTTTCCGCGCGTGTATTCGTTCGAAGGGTGTTTTTAACGGGTATTTATTTTTAAAATATATTTTTATTCTCACTAAAATTGAATATACATATATATTCATTATATTATATAGCGTTAAAAACAATTCTATTGTTTCAACCGTATACCATAACAAGACAAAAGAGTGTAATGCCCACCATTTTGTCGCGCTCAGCGTGGAACTTTGAACTCCCCCTATATTTAAAAACCATCGGAAATTATATTCTAACAGAAATGTAAAGAATAAAAAAAAAAATGTATGTCAATGGACGGGAAAATAACGTTTAGTCGATATATAGTACAAAAAAAAAAAAAACTAGGGTACTTGGTACAAGAGCGAACGTCCCGCAGAGAGTAGTTCTTTCGAAACTATAATGTCCCCCTACATCATTCGATTAAAACTGGCCTTTTATGATATTTTGTGATTTCATAGTCGGTTTAATCTGGTACTTCCGCTAAAAATCTTGATAAACATCTGCTCCTCCCCCCTCGTACATTATGTCTTATGTATTTGCAAAAGAAAAAAAAAGGCAATAAATTATGTACAATATTAGTCGTTAATAGTTGTAATATGTATAGCTAATAAATAGATGAAAAGTATTGAATTAATATTTGAAAGAATTTTTCGGATAGTTACCTTACATGAACAATATTCTTCACTGATCAGTTTTGTTTTTAAATGATTGTTTTTTTTTTTAAAAAAAAACTCACGACCAAAATTCGTAAAATTAACAAATACTCATTAGCGCCCTATTTACATAAAAACCCCAATCAATTTTTGACATTTTTATGTAATATAGAAATATAATATTGATAGTTTAAATTCTGAGTGTTTCCGCGTTTTTATTTTATTCACCAAGGACTAGTTAGTCTAAGAATTACTGAAAAGAACTCGTATGGAGACCCAAGAATAATATCTTTGTTTACAAATATTTTTTATAATGTACGTATTATAATTACTTAATATTAGTTTCGACTAAAGACATTTAAACATAATACTATAGTATATATTTTTAGTTTTAGTGGAATCATATCCATATTGAAACCAATGAGAAATGTACTTTTTGAACAGGGATATCTTTTTTTTGCTCGTGATCCTGAAAATTGTATTTTGGGGCTTTTGAAGCAGTAAAAGAGCATATTATCATAGGCTTCGACTCACACAATTATAATTAAAGATTATTTATTTTTTCAGTAATAGGCAATTTAAGATTTTTTTAATAAAACTGTACTTTCCACGTATTTTTGTTCTGTATCTTCAAAATTCTTTAACTTACAAAAGTAATATTTTTTAAATTTCAAAGCTAATCTATTGTGCTATACACAAATAAACCAAAGATTTACAAATTATTTTTATTCAAATACAAATTTTGACGTTTTTGTCAATAGCACTATATTATAACTCTGCAATGATGAACGATACGAAAACAAAACTTTTTAAGTATTGTATTCATGTTTTATTAGAATAATAAAATAAAATAAAAAAATTGTAATAAATAGTGATGATTTTTTTTTTAAGTGCAAATTTTTGACAGAAATATCAACATTTTTAATTTAATAAAAGTAATTTGTACATTTTTGGTTTGATTGCGTATAGTTGTCGAGCGAACAATAAAATAGCTTTAAAATTACAAAAGAAATTACGTAAATTAGTTGAAAAGTTATGAAGATACAAAACAAACATGTGTGGCAGATTAAAAATTCTTAAATTGCCCAGCACTTACAAAATATAAATTTCAGACCTCTCTTTAAAGGGGGTTTATCCATGATTTTTGGTGTACTTTCTTATGACGCTGGTCAGTCACATTCCCCTGGGAAACATTGTATCAGTGGCTATTTTATTAAATTTTTCATAGTACACATACATGTATTTAAGTTTAGTATACACGACGTAGACGAAAATTCAAAATTTCAATACTAAAATATATTTTAACTAAAACGTCATCTATTCATGGAATTTTTAATGTAGAGTACTATTCAAAAATTCAAAACAACAGTTTTATTCACGAAAATAAGAATAATAAAAAATAACGGTAATGTAACATTTTATAGATTTATTCGTTTGATAAGTTATTAAAAAACAAAATGTCTTATCGAGGATTGATTACACTGTAAATATTTTAAAAAACATATTACACCTGTGGAACCTCAAGGCTCGTCTATAATGAATAAGGCGGTAGCAGGTGCACATTTTAATTTTTTGTACTTATCATTTGGGATTTTGTAGTGCGCAAAGTGTGTCACAGTGCATACAGAAATAGCCACTCCGTTGTATGTTGAAAAACCACGACTAATTTTTTTAATCTTATATCAACAGTTTAATAAACTCCGCTAGTTCACTTAGAAGTCGGAATTGTTTTTTATCTGCAATGATTTGTAGCATTATACAATAATATATAAACTGAACTACCTTATATATCTTACCTTCTCAACTATTCGTCTACAACAGTGGTCACCCCAGACAGGATTTTTTTTTCTATATTAATATTGAAACACAATATTTTGTAATTTTAAAAGCTATATTAATTTTTGTGTTTATCTATTTCTCCCCATCAACGACGCCTGATATTTAAATTAATAGCAACAAAACCAGTAGGCACGTCAATGTAAATGCTGAAATTGTTTTCCTCTAAGAAATGAGCTTTTTAAATTGAAAATAGCTTAAGAAAAACATTAAACAATTATAGATATAATATATAAATATGTCTAAGTGGATTATAATAATAATCGCAAAACGACCAAATGAGCTCAAACTAGAAAATATCAGGATTGTTTTGTGCTTGTATAGGTGGAAATGATGAAAGCTGGGTTGAATTCTAATATGAATATCATCGCCGTGTTTTTGCGAGAAAACCGGAGGAGGGGGTTTTATATTTTAGCTTTTGAACACCTCCTCGAATTTCCAAATCGCAGCACGGAGCGCACGATTTCGAATACGCACGGCGTCAGTGTATGAATATTGGACATGCCTCTATTGCAGGGGATCTAAAGTCGAAACTAATTAACTGTGTATTCATATTTCGTTATACCGCACCGATAAAAATTGATTTGTGCGTATGGATTTTACAGCACTCCGGGACTTGCGCCGTAATTCACTCAAACAATACCCGCGTCCGCGATCCTGCGGATATGTTATCACTACTATCCGCCGAACGTTGCGCGCGCATATCGAAATCCCCCCGATAATCTCGATCGTCTCTCGTGCACGCCGATAATAATTATTGTTCGAGTTGCGCGAACATATTATTTTTTCTATAGGGTCGCACTTCACGCGTGCAATACTCGCGCGAGTCACGTGCTCCGTAATATATATGTATGCGACAATTATAATAATAAGCCGGCGAATACAAAAGCCATTAAAAAAGAACCCGTGACATTAGCACTGCTGCTGTTGCGCGCGCACACACGCGCGCGCGCGTAATAATATTGTAATATATTAATAAAATCGGTAACAATAGACGCGTACGCCGCTGATGGTAATAGTGATAATAATAACGACGTGTGTCGTTCGGAGGCGTTGGCGCGGAATTCCGCAAAGCTTAAACCGTCGCCGACCTCGGACCCCTCTCGGTCCTTCGATCTCGACGGATATTATTATATTATTACTGCGTGTATACGGTGTATTTAATCCCGACGAGACCGCCGCGTAATATTATAAATCTACTGCAGAGGACGGTAATCACGCGCAGACGTCGTCGTCGTCGTCGTCGTCGTCGTCGTGTCCCTCCCCCTGCCCCCGCGCCACCGTTGTATCGTTTGTCGTAATTTATATTTAAATTTTTTATTTTTTTTATTTTTTTATTTTTTTTTACCGATTCGCGCGCGTATATTACAATATAATAAAATATTATACGGCCGGCTGCTCTGTTCGGCGCGTATACAGGGCGATCATTCTATCGAAAACTATACACGTATAGCGATACACACATACGTGAGCATGTATGCGCACGGCGATTCACGAAAAATGTCCGAGTAAAATTAATTTCGATATCGTGGTTGCGCCAAAGTCGTGTACGTTTTGTTTCTCGGGCTTCACTCGGATATTCCTCTAGACACGTTGGCTGTCTATATTGATTTTCAAACATTAACGACACGCCGTTTTCAAACTCGCGTTCGAAAGAAGCGTATTTTTCTAAAAGTGCCGGTTCAACCGTCCGCTCTCTACTTGGCGGCTATCTCGGCGTTCCCGATCAACGCGCGTTCCGTCTTGCGCCACATGAAACCGTTTCCTATATTTTACTTTGCCCACTGCTATATCTCCGATGGACATAATTATCCACTGCGCCGGTTGTTGTGTCGTCTTAACGCGGCGTTTTCCGACCTCTGTTATTTAACCATCAACGTGCGCTGTTTGATTGCAGATTCAGATTTCAGAATTTATACCGTTAACACCGTTTAAATTTAATTGAAACGCGAATAAAACTGATACTTATCACGGGATACGTGAATAAAAATAAAGAAAAATGAAACGAATTATATCGGATATAAGTTTAACCGAGGTTTAAAATTTAAACCGGAGTCAAGGAAAGGGTAATAAATTGCATGTTTTCTAGCAAATCAGTCTAAACTGTTATACCTCCTCATGTATTCTGTTTTTTCTAATTTTGAATGTGAATTTATCTAACGTGAGTGGTTGTATTTGATAATCATAAGTCGATACCCGTGTTTTTGTACGATGGCATACGTGCGGTATAAATGTAAAATGTTCAAGATATTGTAAAATTAACTTACGTAGGTATTTAAATGGTTCGTAATGACGTCTGATAAAACGTCGAAATCAAATTTACTTAATTTTTAAATTAAATTGTTCACAATAAATGAATCGCTCTGTATATCCGTATTCTGTGTATAGTAGCAACAACCCTCCCTGAAAACAAACGGGTGGCTCCTGATCGTATATAATTGTTTAACAAATACCGTTCGGACCTGTGGGGACGTCCGATTTAGGGGAGGTGCATGCCATTTAAAAACAATAATATTAGGTATACGTGTATATATTTCCGCGGCCAAATCATCATTTCCCCTCTCTCACTGCGGTAGGTATAATAATATGGTTTCGCGCCAAACCGCCAGTTCCGCGGGTGTTGCCAAACACGCCGGTAAAATAATATTATAATACTATAATATTCGACGAATCGGCCAAATAAACACACAATTGCCGGTAGGTAAACGGTTTTCAGTCGCCAAATACGACCTTTCCGTTTTCCACAGTAAATTAGAAAAACCGACATTCATAATGTTTCCGTGCCTACAGCTCTGCAGGTGTGACCAATTTTCGGGGGTCTTATAATACTTGGAAAAATATTCCGCGGATACTCGCTGTGAATGAAAAAATGTTCGTACTTTTAGAAATATTAGTATACCCATGTGTACCTATATAGCATAACGTAAATGTTTGAAATACAAGCGCGACTAGTGTGAGACTCGGCGGCCGATATATTGAAATTTCAAAATCTCTCGTCGGACTCATTTTGTCCACCCGTGTAAAATTGTTGTATGATTGACCTTGACAAATTACGTATTTACACGTAAATATAAATACTATGTAAAAACGTTTGTATTGAACATTTTTTCGTCCGTTTACCTTGGAATACTTCGTCGAATGTACTTACTATATTTAGGATGTTCCGTGTGAATCCAATCCGAATTCAAATCGAACTTGTCTAGCGAGACTCAAGTAACCGAAAATCACCAAACAAAACCGGATGACGAAATGTTGTCGGACGTGTTCCGGGAGGGTGTGAAAATTAGGCGTTTCTACAGAACTGTATTATTATCATTATCGTACCCGTGTCATCACATTCGACACTACCGTTTGTTCGGTAAAACCACTGGATACAATGTGTACGTTATATTATCATACATCCGTTATGCAACGCTTCCGTCGGATTACTCGAGTATAAGACTTACAAGCAATTTAATTTGAATACCGTATATAACGAATAATCGAAATCGTAGATAAAAAAACTATTATTGTTGACAGGTTTTTTTTTTTTTAATTGGAAAATCTCTCTGTTATCTAGACAAAAGTATTTTATTCGAAATACAATCACGGGATGTATAATTCCCGTTAAAGTTTCGGAGTATTTTCATTATTTCCGCACAAGTTTTTTTCTTACATCACACGTTTTAGTAAAACGATAACAGCTTCGCTCGCTCGTTTTTAGGTATATAGGTTAACCTTTAATTACCGGAAAAATCATTATTAAAATTTGTAGATTCGAAAATGCCAGAGGTCTGTTCGAAAAACGACAAAATATCGATCCAAACGCGTATTAGTTCGACCGAAAACCTGTACCAGCTGACAGACAAACCGGATAATATTATTATGACTGAGTACGACCCGTTTATGGAGGGTGTGGAAGTTAGGCGTTTCTGTACGGCAAACACCGTTCACTGTTATACCATTATTGTATACCCTTTCTTTGACAACATCACTCTGTCATTGATACGACAAACACACAACTCGTTACAATGTACATTGTCATCCTCATCATTAAAATAATAATAATACACTGCTACATATACATAACATTTCCGTCGGGGGATTCGGGTAGACTGACCTAACATATAACGATAATGTATCGACACAAAAAAAAAAAAAAAAAACCGTTAAATATCGTATGCGATAGAAAATTAGGATTTCGGGTACATAATTTGGTTTTTAATCTTCATAGAAAAGTTAGTTCTATTTTTTATGTAGAAAGACATATTCATTATTATTTTGAAAAACTACAATCTATACAATTCAGGCAATAAATAATAACTAAAAATGAACAAAAAGATGACAAACACACGAAAGGAAGTCTCACGATAGTCGAATTTAATTCATTAAATCTTCAAGTCACGGCACCGATATTTCTTGAGCAGTCTAGTTGAGGTTCCGGGTAGAGTATTCGATGCTAGATCCTCGATAAGCTGGTTGATAATGGATTCAAGTTTCAAGGTTTCCGTGGAAACGTTTATAGTAACGAATAGCACTTTCGTCGGTTGAACAGATGTGAGGTCATAGTTTAAAAAACTGTTTGAGACATACTAGGGTGTTCCACTGATTAGCAAAGGTCTAGATCTAGATGTTTTTAAATCTTAGTTGTTCTCTACTTAGGAGTATCTTCACGATTCGATACATTGAGTATACTCATCTCAGTTTTTTACACTTAGTTGTTCCATGTCCTCTTTTACTTTCCCTTCAAACGTTTATTTGATCTGCCTCACGTTCTCTTTCAATTTGAATTCCAATTAATCGTAAATATATCACTAGGTATCAATAGGTACACAGAAACATCTATTTATTGATTTATTTGAAAACAATTATTTTATAGTTTTAGTGACTTTATTGTAGAATAAATACATGGAATAATTAAAAAATCAGAGGTTCAAAATACGAAATCTGAATTTACAAAGAATGTAGAACTTTGACCAATACCTAGATTTTTCTATCGCAAACTAAATTGACTTTACGGCGTTGTTATAATTTGGAAAGAGGGGCTAAACTATAATGATGTGAATACCTTATACCTTATATATATAAATAAAAAATATATACATATGAAAAATCTCTTTTTTAAAAAAAGAGAGTTACGGTTGTTTTTTGAAGACTCTAAGCTCATTATTTTTGAACTCACGGATTGACAAACTTAAGTACATATACATATGCATCAGGAACGGTGTACAATTTAAATTTTAAACTAAGTGTTATATACGGTGAAAAAATGTCTGGAAATAATGCGTTTATATGATATTAAAACAATATAATTATACAATTATTTTTGCCACTAAAAAAAAAAAAAAAAATCGTATTTAATATTATACACAAAACTTTCGTAAAATATTTTACAAAAACTCAGTAGGTATCGTTTTGTCGGGTATTTTTTTCATTTTTTCGCGGCATTATTATAATATTTTCATTCTCGCGGCATGCTGCGGAATAGTTTTCTATAGTATATACATATAAATTATACTTGCGATATTAAAAACTTTAAATAATAAATAATACGCGATAAATGGTAATATTTTTTCGAATCAAGTTATACACTTTTATAGTCAAAGTTGTCCGGTTGTTTGGAAACATTTTTAAAACGAATTTTCACTTGAAAAATTGACATTCCGCCAAGAAAATAATATAATAATATATTAATAGTAGTTATAATATTATTATATACTATAGCTCGCTGTAAAACTTTTCGCAAACTCGGAACACGGCTCGCCGCCGCAGAGAAATATTCACTACGGTATTTTTTGATTCAATATCGCCAAAGAGTGTTTTTTATTGCTCGCAGCAGACCATTACCGCGCTGCAATGATACTGTCTGGCGCGAACCCTTTAAATATCCGACCCTCTGGTTTTTATAACCCGTCACAATAATAATAATAAACAAAAAAAAAAAAAAAAATCCAAAGAGAAAAGAAATAGTTCGCGCTTGAAACATACGATATATGTATATACGTATATATACGTATATACGATATTCCGTACAAATATATATGCAAATTATACACATTTTCTAGAAATTCATTCTACGCGACACTATATAATACACTTATAACACGTTCTTTCCAGAACAGACCGATAAAATGATATATATATATGTATGTTCATAGTATATGTATACACATTAATATTTTATAGGATTACAGTCGCCGCGCCGTTTAGAACTATATTCAATTTTGCTATATATATTTTTTTTATTAAACTATAACTATACATAGTTTGACTGATATATTATACGGTGATAGAAATGTAAAAAAAAAAAAAAAAAAAAAAAAGGAAAAANCGCGAACCCTTTAAATATCCGACCCTCTGGTTTTTATAACCCGTCACAATAATAATAATAAACAAAAAAAAAAAAAAAAAAAAAAAGGAAAAGTCGTTTAAAAATAATAATATATAAGATACCGAACTAAACGATAGCCGATTTTGTGAAGAATTCGCATTTCGATGGAATTTTCTATTTTCGGAATACCCGCGAGTTGTAAATTAATAATACAATTTGAATTTCAAACGTTTCAAAAATTAAATTTTAATATAATTAATTAACAATAGACGCGCACTCGTGAAGAACCGCCTTGTATTCGATATTCAGAGTTTTTTTTACCGGTTTATTTAACATAAATCGAAAATAAAAACTGAAATAATTTTAAATATAGGTACATAAATAACTCAAAATGAAAAAAAATATTTAATATAATTTTAGAAACATTACCAAGTTTAGAAGATTTCAAAACAATTCACAACATTTATTTCTTATTGAATGATAAAAAATAAAACCCGATTTAGGTACTGCTAATGTGTATGCTATTGTTTTCGGAGGGATGGGAGGATAAATGGACAAATCAAATTTAACGTAACTATAAACCTATGGTGACGAAAAACGATTCTGAGCAGAGTACTATTTTTGCCTCATTGATAAGGTAACCCAAATTAAAAATTCTACGAGAAATTTCCTATAAAGTTTTTGATTGGAACAAGATTTCCGGTGGAAAAGTTGTTTGCAGATCCAAAAAATAGAAAGAAAAAGAACACATTATATTATTAAAACAATAAATCGAACTTCGTTCGAAATCTAAAAACAATCGAATAAATATTTTTATTTTTCTTGGTTTTCACCCATTATAAGGGAAAATGCGAGGAATTTCAGAAAAATCGTCAATTCGAAGAATTGGCCTGAGGAAATTTTGAAGTTTTTTGATTGAAGCGAGTCTGCTGGTCGAATACGCGTGCCGTAACAGAAAAAAAAACTTGACGATAACCAAAAAACGCACCGATTTTAAATGGCGTAGTAATTTGCGAACATCTTTACGCGTGGGACAGTCTTGGCGGTCTTCAGCGCACGTCTAAAGAAAATATGTTAATTTTCAAACAGCATAATTAATTATGTACGCGGTAATGAAATAAATCCCACCGAATGGATTATTCGTTTTCGATTATTATTTTATCCCATTATCGGCGGTGTCGTCGTCATTCGAGTAGGTATTGCGAACGATATTATAATAATACGGCGGTGTTGACGGAGATACCACGATTCGCGAAATAGTATATTATATATAAAAGACGGTACTACGACGGGCAGATGCGGTGACGGGCGTGTAATAATAGTGAGATGAGAGCGAAAGAGAGAGATCGTGCGCGCGTTTGCAAAAAGAGTCGATTTGCGAATATGTACTCGTAGCGGCGGCGACGAGACAAGAAGTAATAGTAGAAGAAAAAAAAGGTCGGTTTGCGATAGACGGCGGCGTGGCGGGGAGAAAAGAGAAACGAAGTTCTGGGGACGGCGACCAACAAGAGGAGACGGAGAAACGACGACGGCGACGTTTTATATAATAGGAATAGAATTCGTATTTTATATTGGCGGCGGTGTGAGGGTGCGATGAGTAAGTAAAGTTATTCGAGGAGGACTCCGGGCAGAACCGGGACGGGGGTAGGACACCGGGCTATTGTTATTTAAATGTCTCAATAGAGATCAGAATCGTCGTGGCAGGGAAGAATTTTCAATTAATTTATATACACCCGTTTAAAAGGAGACATTTGCCCTCGGTCCCTCCGCCGCCACCGCCGCCGCCCGGTCTCTTATATTATTATTATTATTATATTGTCCTTGTTTTGCTGCGCCGCCACCGTCGTCGCGGAGAGAATTAATTTCGCAGCAAATATATTATTATTATTATTATTATTATAAATTTTGTCGAAAGCTTTTATATAAAGTTCGAAGAGTCGGCGACGAGAGAGAGAGAGAGAGAGAGAGAGAGTGAGAGAGTGACGGAGAAAAAGAGAGATAGTACTGCTGCTGCAGAATACCTACTTTGTCCCTTTTTGACAAAAGATCCCTCTTATACATATACAATATATATGTAGTGCGCCGTGCAGCCGTTTCTCTCGCCCATTGTCTCTCCCGAGTCTCGTGTCCTGCTGCGGCGGCGTCCGTTCCAAATTATTATTAATACGAGGCGATAGGCGCTCGCTCACCCAGCCCCGGCCGACGGTCGCAGGTCGAGACAAGGCGGCGGCGGCGAACAGATATTTACGCTTTGTCACCCTCGTCCAATATTCTATACGTATACGTATAGGTGTGTATATAAAGTCTCTCCGCGCCCTCTCCCGTCATCCCGCCCGCCGCCTATTATATCATACGACTAATTTCAATTTAACACGTCCACGGTGTATACGTATACACAATAAACGGGACGGCCGTACAATACGGACTCCGCGATAGTAGTGGCGGTATAATAATAATAATAATAATAATAATAATAATAATAATAATAATAATAATAATGATAATAATGATAATGATAATATACTCGGCCGCGGCGGGGTGGGTCGGCGCTCGTACGCGATAGGTATTATTACGCGTGTCGCGCGATACCGACGTGTGCGTGACGCAACACTGGATAAAAAGCTTTGTGTTCGCGCTGTACGCCGCCAGGGTTCTAAACCAATTGCCAGCGTCCCGCAGTTTTTGTTTTACACGTTGTCCGGTACGTCGCGCGAAAGTCGCAACACATCGCCGCGGATCTTCGATCGCCGGCACCGAGGGGTTTTTACACAAGACCACGAGCGCCGGGTTTTCCCGATTTCTTGGGATGCAACTCCCCCCCCAAAAAAAAACCAACCACGTAAAAGGACGATAAGCAAAAAAAAAAAAAAGAAAGATATCTTAAAATAATGGGGACGGGTGCGGCCTCTGTTGTTGGTGCAAAGTTTGGAAGGTAGCGCGTAAAGAAGATTAATTGATTTGTAAATGTAAGCAATGATAAACCATTGCATACTAAAAACGATTCTGAGCGTGGTTCAGTTGATAACGATCCTTTCTTAACTATATATATATATATATATATATATGTATGTCATATTATAGTAAAATAATTAAATAGGCATTATATAATTTATTTGATAATATTTGTTTAATATTGTACCGGTTTTCCCGTTTTCCTATGATTTTTCCCGGTTTTTCACGTTTGTTGGGAAAACGCTTGAGAAAATCAAAAAATGGCCTCCCTATGTGAAAATTTCTTTTCAGAAAAAGGTCTAAACCATATACTTTTGAGTAAATCATTTTGGTAGAAAAAGTGTTAGCATAAAAAAAATTAAAAAATAAACATCTTTGTAAAACTAATATACCTACATGCTTCGTTTTACTCAGAATTTAAAAAAAGTCAAACATTATAAAAATGTACCTATTTACCAACATTTTCACGTTCAAATTTATTTCAAAAGTAATTTTATTGTAAAATAATAAATACCTATTCATTTAAATGAATAATTTTTAATATTCCTAACGGGTGCTTGGGCCACACCCGTGCGCCTACGACGGTTTCGGTTTAATTGACCAGCAACCACATAGCAAAATCGCGTTACTTTGAACGTAAATTGTGACGTTTACATTAAAATTATAGACACAAATAATAACATTTAAAATAGAGGATATTTTTGAGGCATTTGAGGACATTTTTCTAGAAAAAAAGTTACGGCTATTTAAAAACAAAAAAACATAATAAAAATGTGGCTATAAACTTATAACTTTTTTATATAGTAATTTTTTATTTCCTTTTTCTTCGTTTTAAACAGCGTAACTGTAACTACGCGTTATTGGAATATTGTGAAATTGTCAATATTTAAACTCAAATTTTTAATTTATACATTCAAAACTGTACAAACTTACTGTACAAAATTCTGTATAGAATTGTAAGCTAAGACACGTTCTAGTTTAACTGTTTCAAGTCTTTGTTTTGATACTTTTGCACTCTTATTGAAAACCAATTTAAATTTTTACTAAATTCTAATTATGCTAGATCTACCTAACCTAACCTTAGTATTTGTAATTTGATCATTTATTTCAATTTCATTTTACAGAAACAACTCGTACAGGTATATATTTTTAACGCTTTTTAACGCCAAATATATAATATTATTCTATATACATCAACAATCGAATATTGTTTTGACTGTGATATTTGTAATTTTTACTCCTTGCTACAAATCAGTAACAAAACGATGTCCAAACAATTTATGACGTAATCAAAATATTCTTCGATACTTCTTAGTGAGTGCTATCCATATGGATATGGTTACAGTTTAAGTAATAATTACGAAAAGTACGTAACTAATTGTAAAAAAAAAAAAACTCAAACAGAAACTTTGCGGTACAAACATCTTCTTATTGTAGTCGGCTTCTCGTTTAAAACCAAACGCTACATACTTTTCCAAATAAAGTTCACTGTGTTCTCCGAAAATCCGTATCATTTGTAGGCAACAGACGACGCGACGTCTCGGCTGTTTGTGTATAAATATAGAAACAGGAAAATAAACAAACAAACAAATGAACTTGGCAAATTGAATTTGATTACCGCACCGATGAACTCGAAAGAGTAAACAAACGTCACCGGCAGGAGATGGCCGAAACGTTTTCGGTTTGTTTAATATAATTGAAAACTATTACCACACTGCGGCAAAATGAATACGTATAAACTACATCAAGGAAGAGGGAGGGAAATGTTGCGTCGAGTATTCCTTGTATGTTACGATGTTCGTCCCGTATAATATAATGAGGTTCGACAAAAGACCCAATTACGAACGGCCTGGCCACCTTGAAACGTAGGGAAAAACACCGTACATATTGTTATAAACACTTCAGTAAACACAAAGTCGGCGTACTTAGCGGGGTGCGGTCGCTTCCCCGAGATAATGATTTAATTGATCACGGTGGCGTCGCCCCCCCGGTAACGGGTCGAGTGTTCCGTCACGATAACAATATAATATTGCAAATACAATAATAATTTACCGTTTAAAACTGCATAATATACGCGTTTATTTACACGCGGATAACAGTCGTCAGAGTTTTTTTTTTTTTTTTTTTTTTTTGAATCTATACTTCATAGAAACGAAATTAAACCATTAAAGTGTCCGTGCACATTCAAAATAACTATCGTTTTCTAAGCTTAAGAGATTTTTTGTTATTTGCATTATAAAAAACCCACGACAAGTTATAAGTGTTTTTTTTTTCTTTTACAATTGTATTGTTTGTCTACCGGAACTCCGAGTCAATCGCGGAAATGATAGCTGAACCAATTTCGATGGGAATTTCAATGCGAGATTAAAGTAGATAGAGTGTATTTTTCTTAGACATAATTTATCTGTCCGTATTTTATGTATATCTGTGCCATATCTGGAACGTTTTACGAGGAAGGAGAGGGGGTGATTTATAATTTTATGAAAGGTTCAAAAATCTTCCATAATTAAGAAGAATTGTGATTTTTTTTTCTGTCTGTGATCAACTTTTCTGCCAGAAATCTTGCTCCAAACATCAAATTAACCATGATTTCTTGCAGCAAATTGTATCTAGTTGGCATGTCGAGGAAATTGTTTGATATTCTTTGAACTTTTTTTTAATAACGGAAGGGATGAAAACCTGTAGAAGATCAAGGGGTGAAAATAAAATCACAATTTTTCACTATAATATACGTGTACCTACATAAAATCCGATTGAAAAAACTTAAAAAATATGTTGATCTTCACCAAAGATAATATTATTAGCATCGGGAAAACACGGTAGGACATCTTATACGTATACTGTTGAGGTTTTTTTTTTGGCCCTTGACGTATAATAATTATTATTACATAGTGCGTTTATTTTCGGGCGTTACTCGTTTACGTACATTTACTATTTTTTGCGACTCATTTACGCACAAACGCACAACTCGCGATTGCGCACACCAATTTTTAATGCATGCGCATTCATACAACTCGTTTGTGTACATAATTCAGATATAACAAAATTCTATCAAACGTCAATACATCCGTGTTGAAATGCTTTGTGAGATTGTTTTTAAACATTTTCCTTTTTACTTTTACAAGCTAAGGACTGTCCGTATCAACAGGCGTGATTAAAAACGTTTTATTTTTTTGTTATTCAATTTGAAATTTAAATTTAATTTCGTCACGTCATTATATTTATTGCAAATGCTATTGCTTTTTTGTCATTACCTATAATCTATATAAATTTATTAGCGTGATATTTTGTACGTACGTGTCCCCAGCCTCCTTTCCCACCACTCCACAAATACTCGGAATCATAAAATTGTTTGCATGTATATTTGCATAAGTATGATGATATCATATTCCTAAAGTGGAATTATTCTCATTCGTTTTTAAATTATTATATTTTTTTTGAACATATTACGGTGTTATTAAATTCTTTTACACCTTGTATATGCATATAGATCTAGGACTAAGTAATTAGAAATTATCAGAAAAATTTAATTCAATATATTATTTTATTACATTAATTAATAAGCTATTAACAATATTACCTTTATTTTATAGAAGGAAATTTAGACGTGAGTCATCAACAAATTGTCTACAGAGGCAGCGAAAATTGTACAGATAAACTAACTATACGCTAAAATCAAATTTTAATAGTTTGTCCTTTTTTTTATGGTTATGTTTCATATTATCATCCGGGAAGAGATGAGTGTATCCCTTAAAATATAACTAAAATTCTTATAGAATCACGGAAGCACGAGTCAGATTTTTACAGACATAACGATTTCAAATATGAAATGGAAAAAAGCCCGTTCGCTGATTTCGATGGATTAATTTTACATATTTTGTGCTCAGTAACATTTTTTTAAAATATGATTTTTCCCTCATCGTACTATCGTTTGAACGAGAACGTTTTCACATTTCACAAAATTGAAGACAATTTGAAAAACAGTTTTTTATCGCAGTCAAAAATTGTGCTATCCGTGGCAGGCCAAAAAAAACAGTTGATGTTTATTTTTATGAAAAAATTCGGTCGTAAGGGTAAATTTTTTCTACGTAACGAAGAAACAACTAAAATATTTCACAAAATATCGATTCTCTTTTCACGCACAAGTGCTCGTTGGTGTTTTCACACCTGTATTTTCGATCTTAAAAAAATATGAATAAAAATAAAAACGTAGTCTACGTAGTCACCGTGTGGTTGGGGTGGGCTGGGGACACGTACGTATATTTTGTGTAGATTTGTTTTGAATATTCTAAAAATCTAAACGATTAATGGACTTGTTAGATAATTCTTTCCAACATTTGTCTAAGCCGTTTAATTTATCTAACATGGTGTAGTATTTTCGCTGAACACTAACAATATTTGTTTTTATTGAATCCGTAGCAATGTTTCGATAACTTAGTACACACGTTTGGACGTGGCGAGTATTTTCGGTTAGATTTAATACGCCCGTATAATATTACGAAACGATCGACGAGGGTCGTTATTGTGTGCGGCGCAGTATACGTATAATAATATTATATAGGTACGGATATTATTATTATTAAGGAAATACATTGCACGCGTTTTTTCGACCCGTCAATCAAAATAATGTTGTTTTTTTTTTTTTTTAACTAGGTAATATTATTATTATACTATGCAGGTAGTACTCGCTATAACGGAACACTACATTTTTGTACAGTTTTTTTTTTTTTTTTTTTTTTCAAA
>CABPRJ010000537.1:175029-185467 GCA_902439185.1 Cinara cedri | reverse complement strand
AAAAAAAAAAAAAAAAAAAAAAAAAAAAATGAAATACGATATCATTTCGACTGCGTATTATAAATTGAATATTATATTTTCATATCGATACCGGTGAGAAATGCCGCCGATATCAGTTATTGTTATATACTCCAGTATTATTCGCGCATTTGGATTATAGCCGGTCCGTTGCTCGGGGTCGGTCGAAAATATATATATTTTTTTTTTTCATTTCCACTTGACCGTTGGCAATATAATATTATCTTCAATTTTTCTATAGGGTCCGGGGTTCGACGCATAGTGTATTTATTATTATTATTATTATTTTTTTTTTTGGCTGGTAAAAAAATACGAATTTCTATGTATTGCTGAAAACCGATAGTTATTATACCGAATTATGAGCAGAGACGTATTTACATTTTTTGTGCCCTAAAGCATTGTTTCTTCATCGCCCTGTTTTTTTTTTTTTTGCAATACGCAAGCTCGGATTAAAGGGGGCGGTCCAGGGAGGGCCATGGCCCCCGGGCCACCAGACTCTCAGGGCCTTAGGTTTCACCACAGTATGTTCTTTTTATGTATGCATTTATATAACCATCGACTTTGTAGTTTGATAGTTAAATATTTTTCCACTGCCTTATCATGGCTTATTCATATTATTATATAGTAGAAAATGCTGTACAGTAACTTTGTTAAAAATAATATATTTATTTAATATACTCGTATTTTATTTATTTATTAATTGAAATAATACTTGGGGCTTTTAAATTTAGATCTATATGGTGTTTATACTATTTATTTATTTTTTTTAAAACATATTGATTAGTAAACATTAAAAAAAATGCTAATGTTAGTCTTTCAACGAGGTTCTCGTTGAAAAGTTTGATCTCGGAGCCTCTAAATGTTTTAATCCGGGCTTGACAATACCCTTGAATATTTTAAACCGTACTCTAATCATTTTGTACTGCCCGATTTGTGTTCTAAAAAGCGCTATTCTAGGCCCCGTTGAACGTTAAACCTAATATAACTGTGAGATGGGATTAATATATATATTTTTTAAAACTACTATTTTCCCATATATTAAAAAAAAAAGGACGGTCATACTTCGCACGTGGGTGCAGCCACTGTTGTAGGTGATAAGTTGGAAAGATAGGATACAGACGAAAATTTAATGTATATCTGTAAATAACGATAAGCCATTGCTAACGAAAAACGATTCTGAGCGGAGTTCAGTTGATAATGTTGCTTTGTCAACAATACAATATATGGTATATATGTCATATTATGGTAAAATGATTAAAACAATATACGTTTCCATGACAAAAATGATTGTTTAAAAAAGATTAAAATAATAAAAACTTAATAATAACAAAAACTAAATAAAAACAGTTGCCAATGACAACTTTGTTTTTAATCTTTTTTAACCTAAAGACCGAGGCTTTCCTCGTTATCTCGAATATTAATGAGAATTTCAAAAAATGACCTCTTATAGTAGCACCCAGAGAACATTTGCTTTCAGAAAAGGTGCTATACTTGATAATCGGAGTATGTTTTCTGGTAGATAAAGTGTTCATATAAAAAAAAAAAATAAACATCATTGTTAAACTGAAACATTCCTCGTTCCACTAAGAATCTAAAAAAACAAATTCAGTATCGAGTTTACTCAGAATATTCGTATGAAAGATAAGATCACGGGTTCGTGGGTAAAAGACACTCCGATGTCCTTATGTTGAAATTCGCGAAGTCAAAAGGTCTTGCGGGAGGATACGATTTTCGACGATACCGCCCACTCTGACGGCTGTGCTGCAGTCTGTCGCTGTCACCGTGTCGTTGAATTTCGGTCGTATATTATTTGTAAATGTATCGTGTGACGATCGTAATCTGATGACGAACAGACAGTGCGGACGACACAAAAACCCCGGACCGCTGCCACAATTCACTCCGATAATGATAATAATATTATGTTAACCTAATCGTTGTCGCAAATCTAGATGAGGTGGGTAAGGACGCATAATAATAATGATAATAAAAAAAAAAACCACCATCAGTCACCGCCATCAACCACACCATTCATACCGGACGTATCGATTAAAATAGAACTGTTTCGCGGGGCGAATTGAATCGCTGGTAAGACGATACTGCATTACCGCGACCCCGACGGTATAAAATCGGATATTTTATTTAACAGAGAAAAAAAGAGAAAAAAAAAACAATACACCGAACCGAAACGTGTATTTTTTTTTTTTTTTTTGTTCTATTTCGTAAAAACCATTCAAAAATAATACGACGGTACAATATAATAATAATTTTTATTATTATTCGGTAGGCGTTTCCGGCTGCGGCTCTTTTTTTTCCTCCGATTTTTAAACAATATAAAACTGCCAACTCGAAAAAACCACAGAAACAGCAGCAGCAGCAGTACCACTAACTGCACGGCAAACATATCAATTATCCCATTGTATCCGAACACAAATCGGACACAAAGATACCCCATCGGGATTTCACGTATTATATTATACTTAGGTACACGTTTATAATAATAATACTAAACTATATTATATTGTATACGTCCTTTTTACTTCTCTCTCTCTATTTTATTTAATACGGTAATGTTTTAATAATAGCCAACGAATACTATAATAATAATAATAATAATAATATTATAACCTCCGTGTTTTTTTTTCTCCTTTTTAATTCAATGCTCCGAAATGGGCGTGTCTCCGTAAACGCCCCACCTGGTTGGTCCGCGTGTATAAAAACGTCAAACGAAGATAATAATAATATAATCGTCCTGTGTATACATCATCTAATTAATTACCTACCTACGGCACAGTATAGAAGGTATAACTATAAAACCACGCACAGTTTACTATATTTTTATTCTCTTGTATATTATGTACCTGCATTACATTTGATGTGTAGCGTAGATAGATACCAAAACTGATAAACAACTAAATTGTGGTTAAAAAGTTAAATAAAAATGCGCAGTTATTGTAACTTGAAGCATTAATTTTTTTATACGGCGATCCCAATAATTATAATAATTATTAGCTTATTAAATTACGGGTTATTCGCGGTCGAAACAAATTATAAAACAAACATCCGTTTTCGGGGTTCCGCAAATCTTCTTTTAACACGGGCCATGGAACCATGAATGAATCATGAACCGGATTTCAGACATTAAACCCCTAATGTCTAAACCCATCCTATGTTTTTGGTAGTTTTGGAACGAAAAATACATTTTTTACTTTGATAGATTTATGGGTTATTTTGGCGACGCGGAAACAAAAACAATTATTATTAATCCCGGGCAATGAAATTAATTTTTAAATTCTAAACTTCTGGGTAACGACTGAAGATGACGGGAACCCCATAAAAATACGGTATTGAATACGTTTTGCCTAGTGCAATAGTGTACACGGACAATCAATAGTATACGAGAATTGCATTTTATAGGAAAAATACAAAGCGTATTATCGAAAATACTTTGTCTACACAAAATCGATCTATAGACATACTTAAACAAACAATAAAATCAATAATATTGCGAATCTTGAAAATTCCATCGTTTGATTGTACGTCGAGTTGGATTCTGCAACTGCACCAGTTGTTATAAAACCTCGCGAATCCGTTAAAGCACGCGCATTCCCCGAACGCGCTAAAAATCGGTACTATTTAGGTACTAAAGTATTTTCGACGTATACTGCGATCCCGACGGTTTTGCAATATACAAAAGAAACCGAATAATAAAAATCAATAAAAAAAAAAAAAAATAAAAATACGCACACACTCGTAATTCGTCCATAAAATCCGCGGAATGTCTGCTGCGTATTTAATATTATTACATATATATATATATATATACACATATACATACATATAATAGTATATTAAAGTAGAGGTTTTATATATTTTATCAAATAAAATATATCATCACCGTCATCATCGTCATCGTATTGTGTACGGACGTGTGCGTGCGCGTTATATATAATTATTTTGTTCTGAAATACACGACGTTTTAAGTGGCAGACGTTTTCGATATACGGAAAAAAAATAAAAATAAAATATGATTGAGAGCGGAGAAAAATTTAAGACGCCCGTATTTTGTGTAATCATAATAAATATAATATTTTCTGCCCGAGCACGGTGTTGTGCTATAAGTGTTTATAGATATGCACAGCTGCAGGTATTTCAATGACTTTGACAGTGACGTCGTCGGTTAATATAATATAATATGAAGTATAATTCACATCCGATTAAAAAAAAAAAAAAAAAAAAATAAGATATGGGGTAATTTAATTTATATCTGTGTTTAACGGTAAATCATCGCTGACGGAAAACGATTCTTAGCGAAGTTCGGTTGAACGTTATTTGATAAACTTAAATTGAGAATTGTGTTCATTTACAACTATAGAAAATAAATTGCATTATTATAACGCGTGTTTGTCCCTCTCAGATTTTCGAGCACTCTCATGGAGTCCAAACGAGTTTTATCCACATAAATCGTAAAATAGTTTACGTGAAATATCGTGGTTCTTATGATTTCCATTAAATGTTAAACTTCAAACGTTTATAAAAAAAATGTTGAGTCTACGGATTTTCGACATTATTACAGTATCGTGATGGCGCAGTCGTAAATCAATTAGTGCGGTACTAATATTTGAAATATTAAACTGGGTGATTTTTTAAGGATGCTTACCCCGTGTGTATGGTTAAATTATGCATACATTTAAATTCTGAATAAATTTTGAAATAAAAAGACCTCGTTTTGTTAAATTTGAATCTAGTTGGTGTTTAAGTAAGTCGTGTTTTTGATTTTCCGAGTTGTTCTTATCATAATTGAGCAAACTCGGCAGAAAAAACACATTGAAAAAAAGGGACCGTTTACGGAAATAATAGTTTCATTATTTTCAACTTTGTTTTGTTGTAATTCAGTTGAAATATTCGTAGAGGGCTGAAATTTTCACATAATACATATATTAACCTTTTCAAGACGTGGTAATATTTTCAACACTTTTAAAATTATAAGCATTTTATTGGGCGTACAAATAGAAAACTGCCGTTTTTTCTCATAATTTAAGGCTTTATTGTAAAAAACTCGTTACATACTCATTCTTCAAAATACTTTCCATCACTAGCCACAACTTTCTGCCATTTTTGTGGCAGCTTCTGAAAAAATTGTTCGTCTTTTGACACGATCCATGAATCGATCCAATTTTTGGCTTCGGCGTAAGAACGAAAGTGCTGTTCGGTCAGATCATGCGTCGTCACTCGGAATAAGTAGAAATCAGAAGGGGCGATGTCAGGGGAGTACGGCGGGTGGGGTAGTATGTCCGATTTCAAAGTTTCCAGGTATGTTTTCACGACCTTGGAAACATGCGGCCGAGCGTTATCATGCAGAAGTATTATCTTATCGTGTCTTTCCGAGTATTGCGGGCGTTTTTCCTTCAACGCTCGACTCAAACGTATAAGTTGCGTCCGATAGAGGGCTCCTGTAATGGTTTCGCCTGGTTGCAAGAGTTCGTAGCACACTACGTCAAGCTTGTCCCACCAAATACACAGCATCAGCTTCGAGCCATGAATGTTTGGTTTCGCTGTCGAAGTTGATGAATGGCCGGGAAGCTCCCACGATTTTTTCCGCTTCGGGTTTTCATAGTGTATCCACTTTTCATCGCCAATCACGATGCGATGCAAAAAACCCTTTCTGTTTTGCTGTTGGAGTTGTTCGCATGTGAAAAGGCGCCGTTCAATGTCCCTCGGCTTCAACTCGTACGGCACCCAATGCCCCAGTTTTTGGATCATTCCTAAGCATTTTAAGCGATGAGAAATGGCATGCTGAGTCACGCCCAATAAATTTGCAAGTTCCCGTTGCGTTCTACAAGAATCTGCATCTAACAAAGTTTCCAATTTCGAATCCTCGAACTTTTTCACGGGTCCTTGTCTTCTACGTCATATTCACCATTTTTAAACTTATGAAACCATTCCCGACACGTTCTTTCACTAATATAACGTTCACCATAAGTTTCTACAATCATTCGACGCGCCTGAGCTGCATTTTTTTTTTTAATGAAATGCAAAAAGTAAAACTTCCTGCAAATGATTCTTACTCGGCTCGAATTTCGCCATTGTCGTGAATGAACAAAACAAAGCACAGTAAAAATAGACGAGCGAGATTTTGTTGAGTTGTTGACTGATGCCTCAACTGGCTANTTGACCTTGCTGGTGCAACCTATGGGAAAACGGCGGTTTTCTATTTGTGTAACCAATATATTTTATGAATTGTTTACGTAGTTTTTCTTTGGTAGGTACATCTGGATAAAATTGTTTGATTGAACAGAAATTCTTGAAATTTTATTACGAGGTTCATTATAAGTCGCACTTTCTGGTAAAAAAAAAATGTGTGCGTAATGAAGTAGTTTTTTTGTAATCGGTTAAGATCGAATTTTAATAAAAATTATTAGGTACGTCTACGTCATTTCAAAAAAGTACAACTGAAGAATCGTATTTCTTTAGCAATGGCTCATCGTTGCTCATCGATTTAAATAAAATTACATTATTGTGTATCTTGTCTTTCCAACTGTCCACCCACAATAGTCACGTGCCCATTAGCAGAAGTATCAGCTCTTTTTTTTTATCATACTGCGGGTACGTACAGTGGCGGCATGACCGAGATTTGTTGGGACGACTGTCCAAGACGAAAATTTGATGTGTAGATGGGTTGGTATATTTATAACTGGACAGTTGTCAATTTTTTAGTTGCCACCAGATTCTAGATCACTTGTGGATGAAGAAACATTATCAGTATTTCAGGGGTATGCATGATGAGTTGAAAAAAATTGTATACAAATTGTCCGACAAATTAAAATTGTTTGCGCCACCACTGGGTACGTATATGCTTCATTATTGTTATTTTCAAAAATATTTCTAAAAATCGTTTAAACTATAATAATACTTAAAAATGTTTTAACGATAAAAAAAATAAATAAATATATGTCTGTGCTCATCCCCCGTGATGACGGTGTATTTTACTGTAAGTGTCTCGCGAAAAGCGCCCTCTTTATATATCATTTACGATGTTGATGTTCCTAAGTATAATGAGTGTGTGTACATTATGTATATAACAGTATATCGCTTGCACCGTCGATATTTTCGCGGTACGTATAAGACTGTTTAAATATAATAATAATAATATGTACTTGGCGCGTATAGTGCCACGCCGCAGCCGAGGGCTCCTCGAGGGACCCTTAAATGAAAACAATTAAAATGTAAGGTACAGGTTAAGTTCCGCGGCGCTATATATTATTATATATAAGTCGTGGTGAAGTGGATTGCACGTGTCAGACACGATTATTTGGCCCTCGGACGCGCGGGGAAAAAAAAAAAAAAAGGGGTGGGGAGGGAATTGTTAAACTTTAGAGAGAGAAAGAAATCATTAAAAACACGTTTTAAAAGCATCGCGAGATCCGCAGTAATGGCGGTTTTCTATATAATGACGACCGGGGAATGCGATCAAAAACGAGGATATATATATATAAATAATATTCGATATACACAATACAACGTTCCGGAGAGCGGAATGATTATTGCAATCTATTTCCAATTAATATCGCGGCGGTAAGCCTCATTCCGGAGATTCGCCCCGTGTTGGCCAGTTTTTAATGAACGAAAACCTGTCATTGGTTTTAATTAAAATTATATTATAATTCAGTGTCATATCTAAGACGCCGCCGCCTCCGCACCGTCTTCTACGTGCTTTTTAAATTATTTAAAATCGCATATTTCCCCGCTAGAGATTATCCGAACATTAATAATCCACTGTTGGAGCGCACGACCCTACGCGTATTTCGGTATTATTTGCATTCGTTCAACACTTATTTCCAAAACATAGTATTTCGAATATTCTCGAAATATTACCTATAGTGTAATATAAGTGCGATAAGAATCCACCGTTCGGGACAAGTTACTCGTGAGCGAGTACCAGTGTAAAAAAAGACGGACATGCTTCGCACGGTGGGTGCGGCCTTTGTTGTTGGTGAAATATTATGGTAAATACTTAAATAGGCATTATTTATGTTCAATAATAATATTTGTTTAATATAATACCAAATTTCCCGGTTTTTCACATTTTTTGGGAAAACCCTTGAGAGAGTCGAAAAATTACCTCCTAAAGTACCACCTCCAAAAAATGTTCGTTTCAAAAAAAGGTCTAAATTGCATACATTGGAATAAGATTTCCGGCAGGCAAAGTGTTCACATAAAAAAAAAAAACAATAATAAACATCTTTGTAGAACCAATACAGTATTCGAAGAATGTTTTTGCTCGCTACACTCAGAATCTAAAATGTAATCGTACATTTTCGATTTTTACTGTCATGGCTCATAAATTACGAATAGAAGTTGTAAACATTAAAAAAAAAATCGTTTTTTTTTCAGCAATGCCTGTATGCAGGTATTTCAGCAGCTATGGATAATATTCCATATTATATATTATTATTATAGTCTAGAGACGAAACAATACTCATCTGCAGTTTCAATCTGTGTTGCTGTTTTAACGATATGTTATAATTTTATATCGAATTTATTTTAGGTGACGCTTTGGATTTCGTCGCCAACACGCATTCATTTCTCTAAAGAAGCGATACGTTATTAAAATGTTGAATTATATACCTTATAATTATATACCTTTAATAGCGGAAATCCGAAAAATATCGCAACTGCTTTGTATATTTGTAGATACCTATTAAAATGATTAGCGTGCTCAATGTTCAGTGATGATATCCCAATTTCGAGACAAATGTCAATTAAATTTACGGGGTCGTGGGGTTCAACCTCGTTATTATCCTCATTATATTATTATTTTCGTTGTAAATGTATAACTCTAATCAGTACAGAAACTATGCAACATTTGATGGTTTTAATCTTTAATTAAAGTTATTTTCCATAATCCCTCCCTTTGAACATTTCTGTGCACTCTTCTATTCAAATCCTCCCCTATTTCAACAATAAACGCGTAGGTAATTAATGTTTAAAATATTTATTTAGATACAAAAATAAATTAATAACAATACATTTTTGTCGATAAGCTACCCCCCACTAATAAAAAGTGGCGAAAATCCCAAGGGAAGGTGATCCACCGATTCTCCTCTCCGAACTCTAGATATCACGCTAGTTAACTATACGAATCGAAGAAACAAAAATAAAATATGAACTTAAATGACAAGCTGAAACAAAATAAGATAACTCTGATATTTTGAATAGAATTAATGTTTTATAATAATTTGAATATTTTACACATCCTGATTTTTTTTTTTTTTGAAACTTTCTAGTCAATCTTCACGTGGTGTCTCATAAGCTGGACTCGCTCAACTTGACTTTTTCCAAAATAAATACGCGAGAACCCAACTCATGCCGTTTTTAAAACTCGGGACCTGGCTCAAAGTTATCTAAAGTAAGAGTACGCCGCATATAACTACAAATCGTTTTGTTCCTTATTATAGTGGCGGGCAGGTAGCAGCGATATTATATCCGGCCGTTGTCGTTTGATCGGCGCGGGAACACTGAAACAAAAATATTTTCACAAGGTACTATACTATTTATATAAAGTAATAATATTATTTTGTCTATGGTAAAATCCCACGATTTTTATTTAGGTATAGTATAATATTATAACAACTAAACGGTAAAACTCACGAGGATTGTAAAAACCGCGTCGTATATAAAACGTATTATATTGACCTTTTTTTAATATGATGTTATTATATTCAACAATAAAAAACGTTTCGACGACAATCTTCGCGTTCATACACTATACACCTATACGCATTATTGATAAACGCACGTTTCTTCGTATATTATTTTAATGAAAAAAACACTCACGAGTATTATAGATTGTAAAAATATATACAGGGTGATTTATTTATCGTGATCGAGGTATCTACGAATATTTTTAATATATTTTGTATATAATCGTTTAATGGTCATGTTTAGAATGTTTCCAAAAATGTCACCCTTATTCCGAACAACCGCAAACAGTTGTCGGTTATTGATTTTCAAATCGCTTATCGCAAAAAAAAAAAAAATAATAACAGTAATAAAAAGACGCGTCGTAGTAAAACCGACGTACGCCTCGCTTCGTTCAGAATCTAAACAAAAAACCGATCACCCTGTATACGGGAGACAGAATTCACCTGCGGCGGCCTGACGATTACGATACAGAACCGTGTGGCGTACGCATTTCGTGTCCTCGGGACATTCGTCGTCGTCGTCGTCGCTCGGTGTAATCGTATACGCGTAGTACCCGCGTCCCCCACTCTCACTCGTACCATCTTACCGCGGAATCCCTCGTGCGCCGTAAGAACAGTGTATTGACGACAACGATACAGTTTTTTCGTGATGAATACGTAATGGGTATCTGGCAGGTATGAACGGATGATGATAGAGAAAAAAAAAAAAAAAACAAAAA